>JABUQX010056813.1:0-10000 GCA_015478945.1 Trachelipus rathkii
TATTTTAAAGGAGATTAATAAGAAACTTGTTCTTCACGTTATTAATTTTGACTCAAATAATTTATTTACTTTAATCACATATCACTATTTTCGCACTGTAATAACAAGAAAGTAACCGTTTTTTTTTTTTTTTTTTTTTTTTTTTTTCGATTAATTTGAAATTTTCACAATTTAGGCGCGATCTGACTCTAAATTAAGGGTTTTAGGGGTTCACTTTAGGGGTCGGCGCCCCCTAATTGTCACTGCTGGGGTTACCACTGATGTCTAGGCCAAAATCACTTTGGCTATCAAAATGATTTAATTAGGAGCACTTTCTCGTAGTTGGTTTATTGGATAGTTATAAACAATACAAAGATGATTTTCATTAAACAATGGATAAGTAATAGATGGCATATATCAACGTTAGCACTATTATGAATTACACAGACTAACTAATAAGATAATACACTAATTCCCTATCCTAAATAGACCTGCCGGCCTTTTGTTAAATCTAACAACTATCGTAGGGCGACCTCACGCTAAGAGGTTCTAGACTCCCGGTAGGATTTTGTGGCGTCCCTTCAGGACCCAGGCACCAATCATAACCCTTGTCTGTTTGGCATTCTTTTCCTCCGCGAAGGAAAAGAGGCGCCAAACACTTGACTTTCAAATAATGTACAGAGTGTAAGTATGAAGTAGACCACCATTAATGCAAAGTGATATGCAGGAGGTTTGCAATAGCCTCTTACAGAGATGCATACACTCTAAGACACTGCATGCTATTGTCTTGCCATGATTCCCTATCGTATTCTCCTTTACACTCCTATATATATATATATATATATATATATATATATATATATATATATATATATATATATATATATATATATATATATATATATATATAAGTAAAAACGGGTTGACTTTTTACATGGATTTTTTATTTACGTTTTTATTACTTTGTTAATTATGAATCTTAACATATCAACAATCTTTGAAAGAAAAACATAAATTTTATTACTATTATTAATTTCCATTTCTTTTCATAATTATGTTTGCTCATTTAGAAGCTAATATATATATATATATATATATGATATATTTATATATTATATTATTATATATATATATATATATATATATATATATATATATATATATATAGCAAAGTATATATATATATATATATTATTATTGTTATATATATATGCATATTATATATATATATTGCATTATTATTATATTATATTATTATATATATTATTATTATATATATTATTATATTATATACATATTATTATTATTGGTTATATATTATTATGACATATATTATTATATTATATTATATTATATATGTATATATATATATATGATATATATATATATATTATTATATTATTATATTATTATTATATATATTATATGTTATATTATATATTATATATATTATTATTAAGGTTATTATTATTATTGGATATTGATCCATATATACATATATACATATATATATTATTAGTTATATATATTATTATTATTATATATATATTATATATATATATATATATGTATATATATATATATATATATTTATATAAAGGTTTCGAAAGATATGTATATTTTTATTTTCTTGATTCCACACTATGCATGTAGTTCGGAATATGGTTCTCAATGATGTATTAAAAATTGGAATATATGCGACCCCCTACCCCCTCGCATACCCCCCCCCCTCCTATCTTGGTGTTCAGAACTACATAAAGGAGAATCATTGCTAATAAATTATAAATTTGTCCTTGTGCTCATCTATTTTTTTAATTTAATACGGTTCTCAATGATATATTAAAAATTGGAATATATGCGACCCCCCTACCCCTCGCATACCCCCCTTCTGCTATCTTGGTGTTCAGAATTACATAAAGGAGAATCAGGGCTAATAAATTATAAATTTGTCCTCGTGCTGATCTATTTTTTTAATTTAATATGGTTCTCAATGATATATTAAATTTTTTAAAATATGCGACCCCCTTACCCCTCGCATACCTCCCCCCTTCTGCTATCTTGGTGTTCAGAATTACATAAATGAGAATCAGGGCTAATAAATTATAAATTATAAATTATAAGAAACGAATTAATCAGCTTGGGCCAATAGATAAAGCAACTACTTCAGCAAGAAAACAGACTCAAGAAAGATGTGAAAAGCTTGAGAGCAGGATGACGAAATGTTCTAGTGTTGCTGATAGTTTACTTACAGTTACTGAATATGATTCTTCAGCCATTGTTAACGAAAATAATGATACGGATGAAAAGAGTGATCCATCTTTTGTTCCAGATGCCGAATTACAAGAACATAATCAAAATAGAATTTTGTATAATAAATTGTCTTTGACAGCCGAGAGATTCCGCGTAAGTTATAGAGCTACGGCTGCCATTGTAAATGTTGCCTTGGAAGATATGAAGATTTTAAATGCCAGCAATATGCTTGATAGAAAAAAAGTAGAGAGAAAGATAAAAAGTTGGATCGAGAAAGCAGATTCTACATAAGTTGCAGAACCAAAGAATTGAGTGCGTTGGCTTCGATATAAGAAAAGATCAAACTAAAACACACACATGAATGGAAATTGATGAGCATTACGTTATTATTAAAGAACCAGGTAATGTATATGTAGATCACATCACTCCTGACAACGGAAGTGCTCGATGCTTAGCAGATGAATTAATAACATTTCTAGTTGATTCTGATAGTTCTCAGTCACTTAAAGCAATGTTATGTGACGGTGCTACTGTAAATACTGGCCATGATGGTGGTGTAATAAAATTAATTAAAATATACATTGAGAGGCCTCTCCAATGGCTAATATGTCTTCTTCATGCCAATGAATTACCTTTTTGACATATTTTTGAAATGATTGATGGTCAAATGACTGGCCCAAAGAGTTTCAAAGGCTGGATTGGAAACAAAATACAAATGGATTTAAAACAATTAGAAATAACTGATTTTGTGCCTTTGCATTGTAAACTTGAAGTTCCTGAAGAAATAGCTAGAGATAATAGTGGTGACCAAGCATATCTCTATGAAATATATGCACTGGAATTAAATCCGTCAAAATATCACAACAGTTAGCTTTAAAATCTTCTGGAGCTTTACATCATGCAAGATGGCTCACAAGTACAAATAAAATTTTAAGATTATATGTTTCTACACCAAATCCAGACAAAAATCTCCAGGACTTAGTTAAGATCATATTAGAAGTATATGTTCCTGGTTGGTTTTGGATTAAATCGCATCCGAAAGCTACAGAAGGGGCTATGAATTTTTATTACCTAATATCTCTCATCAGAAAACAAAGTAAAGATCATCTTGAAATTATGGAGAATGTTCTCAGCAACAATGCATACTTTGCTCATTCTGAAAATATCTTGCTCGCCATGATCACAGATCCAAGGGTAGAGATTAGGAAAACTGAATACCATCGTATTATAAATGCAAGAAAAAGGGGAACAATGATAAACTTTGAACTTGCAACTAATATTAATTTCAAGGCTACTAACTATACTGACATGATTGACTGGGACAAGGAGATAATAACCTCCCCACCACTCTTACAAGACCATTCTAATGATGATCTACTTAGGGCTAAAACAAACCCACTTGATCTTCCTTCGATTCCTTGTCACACTCAAAGGGTTGAACGAACAATTAGCTTACTCACTAAGGCCTCAGAAGACAGGATTGGTTATGAAACCGCCATACATATATATTGAATGTTGCTGAATTTAAAAAACTATGCCAACTTCCAGTCTAAATACCAATGAAATAGTTATAAAAATTACCACTGTAATAATAAATGTAAAATGCTAGTACTTGATTTTAGTATACAATATTAAATTAATATTACAGTATTAATATAATATTAAATATAAAATGCCAGTATTTGTATTTTTATAATATATTATAATATTAAAGTATGAAAATTATGATATTAGTATCCTATGTCATATTTCTTATTCATATTGTAGGGGGAGTGTCATAACCAATTACAATACATCAGTATATCTCACAATTTTCTATACTAAACTAATATATTAATATATAATACATTATAATATTAAAGTATGAAAATAAATATAATTTCAGTATCCCATGTTATATTTCTAATTCATATTATAAGGGGGGGTCATGCGAGGGGTAGGGGGGTTGCATAACCAAAATATTTTAGCATATCACATAGTTTTCTGTACTAAACTCAGGGTGTGGAATACGGTTTCTAAATTTCAACCCCTTTATATATATATATATATATATATATATATTATATATAAATATATATATATATATATATATATATATATATATATATATATATATATATATATATATATATATATATATATATATATATATATATATAAGACCTTATCAGTTTATATGGATCCGTTAATTTTGTTTTATGTAAAAAAAAAATCATATATTGTTAGTATATGATACTAACAATAAATTAAAATGGTAATAAGAAAGATACGAAATTTTAAAATATTAAAAAATAAATAATAAAGTAAGCAAAAACGTACATTTTGCATGAAAAAGAAAATGTTTGTTTTTTAGTGTTAAAACGTGAAAGAATTGAAGGTAGGGGAAAAAATAATGTTTTGGGGGTATAAATTCAACAAATAAAAACGTTTAATAAGAGGAATGTTGCGTAATTTAGAACTATTTTATAATTTAAATGAAATTAAAAAAAGGGTCTTGAAAATGAAATACATTTGTTACATGGAAGTTAATTAGCAATATTTAAAAGAAATGAAGATGGTTATTTAATAAGAAAAAAAGTAGAAACGTGAGTTCAAGTTGTTGTTATGAATAAAAATTAAATAATTGTTTATGTGATTTTGGAGTCGATGTTTTATTATTGACATATAACCTAACCTAACTCTAACCTAACCTAACCTAACCTAACCTAACCTAACCTAACCTAACCTAACCTAACCTAACCTAACCTAACCTAACCTAACCTAACCTAACCTAACCTAACCTATCGTAACTTTACCAAACTTAACCTAATATAACCTAAAGTTAGGTAACCTAATATATATATATATATATATATATATATATATATATATATATATATATATATATATATATATATATATATATATATATATATATATATATATATATATATATATATATATATATATATATTTATGTTTGTGCAGTTCCTTTTAATCATTTTTTCTCTTGTTTTAGGGTATTTCAAAATAAGATTTTTGCATTTCAGAAAATATTACGAGTCTTCACTTTCTTCCGGTAGCTGCCAAACGTACGATGCTTAAAAAAATACGACCTTTTTTTTTTTTTTTATATATTTTTTTATCTTGTATATATATATATATATATATATATATATATATATATATTATATATATATATATATATATATATATATTTATATATATATATATATATATTATATATATATATATATATATATATATATATATATATATATATATAAATTTATAAATATATATATATATATATATATATATATATATATATATATATATATATATATATATATATATATATATATATATATATATATATATATATATTGTTAATATAATATAATAACAATATATGAAAAACAAATATAACGGATCCATATAGTCAATAAGGACCTATATATATATATATATATATATATATATATATATATATATATATATATATATATATATATATATATATATATATATATATATATATATATATATATATATATATATATATATATATATATATATATATATATATACAGGGTGTCTGAAAATTATTTGAACATTCTCATAACAAAAATGTTATGGCCTTATGGGCAAAACAAGGAGTTTGAAACAAACATATTTAGAATCTTTATTATCTAAAGTTTGTTTCACATAAGTGGCAATTTTAATTGCAAACATTCAGTATTTGCACCCTTAGTGCCAGTCGATATTCCAAATTCTGCCATGTACGCACCTGCATTTCCACATTAATTTGCTGAACAGCAGCTGAGATTCTTGCTTTTAATTTAGCATTGTATGTCACCTGGGTAGTGCACACATCTTTGACAAATACTCAAAGGAAAAAATTACATGTTGTGATGTCGGCAGTTCTAGGATGCCAAGGAATTTCACTTTCACGGCCGATCCACCTGTTTTGGAATTTGTTGTTTAGTGACCTGCGGACGATTTTGCCACAATGCGGTGGTGCGCCATCTTATTGAAACATTATGCGGGGTTGTAGTTCTCCAGTTGCGGATAAACAAAGTGATTCAGTATATCAAGATACGTTTCCGATGCCACTGTTAGTTCATGGAAAAAGAATGGTCCAATCCCTCTATTAGTTCTGACCCCACCACGTATTAACTTTAATACTGTCTCTACTGTTCTCTGCTGTGATATGAGGATTTCCTTACCCCCATATGCTCACATTTTGTTTATTAATCTTCTCCGAAGCATGAAATATTGCCCCATCAGAAAACGATTCTTGTCAGGAAACCATTATCCGCATCGACATTGTCAAGCATTGTCATTGTAAATTCTTTACGCCCTACCTTATCATTATGTGTAATGTGTTGAAAGAGTTTCAACTTGTAGGGATAAAACTTCAAACGTCTACGCTTGACATCATGCAGTTGAATGAGGTTTCTGTAACTCTCGCGACGCAATTCTCGTCGACTTGCGTGGACTGAGAAGAAAGGCCTCTCGAATTAACTCAACCTTTTCTTCAGACTTTTGGGGACGTCTTACATCTTTCTTATACTCTACACTTCCGGTTTTCTTGAGTCCTTAAACTTCTTGTACCAAGTTCGTATGCTTGTTCTTGATGGGTGGGTTTTGTTGTAATTGGTTTTAAAATTTCGTTAGACCTGTGTTCCTGAATTGGTTTCAATAAGCCATTCAGCACTGCTTTTTTATGTGCATTCATTTTGGAATTTACTTGAAAGCGGAAACAATATCAATTAGTAAATATTAAAAACGTTTTGGGAAAAAAAATTTCAAGCACACTAACAGTTACACATACGAAACTAAATAGGTTTCTCTGTAAAATAACACAACATGGGCTTTTCTAAACCTCTACGCCCTACGGTGATAACATAATGTTTTAATAAATAATCTATGGTGATAATGTAGTTAGGTTTGAAGTTTTCCAGATAGTTTTCGGAAACTATACATATATATATATATATATATATATATATATATATATATATATATATATATATATATATATATATATGTATATATATATATATATATATATATAATATAATATATATCAAAGGCGTAAGGTCCATTGAAGCAAGGGAAACAACCCTTCCCAAGTAAATAAAAGAATTTCAGAAACTGAAATAATTCAATCTTAAACAATTACATTATTTAGTACAATTAATTAATCATTCTATTTTATCAATTTTTCATTTCATTGTTAATCAAAAATAGTATTGAATACGATGTTTTGTTTACCATTCGTTCAGTTGCAATTTTGGTGAGAGAGAGAGAGAGAGAGAGGAGAGAGAGAGAGAGAGAGAGAGAGAGAGAGAGAGAGAGAGAGAGAGAGAGAGAGAGAGCAATGCACTCTGACTGATATCACTATAACAAAATTCTTAAAAGTATCCTTTTCCGCCGAATAACTTATTTTTTTTCTAACAATAAATTATAATTAGCGCACATATTTTTTCCGATTAATATACGAAATTTATTAAAAACAGTAAAATACTTTAAAATTTTAATTTAAAAATGATCAAATTTACTTTGGAAAAATCTGACCACTTATCGTATTATTATATATATATATATATATATATATATATATATATTATTATTATTATTATATATATATATATATATATATATATATAAATATTATTATTATTAAATATATATATATATATATATATATATATATATATATATATATATATATTATTATATATATATATATATTATATATATATATATATATATATATATATATATATATATATATATATATATATATATATATATATATATATTATTATTATTTTATATATATATATATATATATATATATATATAGCATATATATATCTATTATATAATATATATATATATATATAGAGAGAGAGAGAGAGAGAGAGGAGAGGTCCTTTTTAGCAAACTAACATGACCCTAATTTCTCGAATATTGTTCTAAATTGTTATTATAAACCAAAGGGCCTTCGTAAACAGGCAAATAACCCAAGGTCAGAGGTCACACCCTCTGGACCTTAAATTATGGTGTTTAATTTGTCAATAAATTCGCTTCAAGAGGTCACCCATAGAATGAATTGACTTTTATATATTCAAATATATACTTTATATGAGTGATTTGATAATGATTATATATATATATATATATATATATATATATATATATATATATATATATATATATATATATATATATATATATATATATATATATATATATATATATATATATATATATATATATAAGGAGAATCGGTATAAAACTTTTTTTCAGAAAAGGTTGCCGGCAGCTAAATTTTATGACAAAGTACAGAACCATTTGTTAAAATTTTGGCAACTCAGCACTAGTTGTACATTATATCTCAGTTATTTATAAATAATAATCTAGCTATTTTATATCGTAATATAACTTATAACTTGGTTATCTCTTATATCTTATAATTGGTATCTTATATCTTTATCTTATATATTATATATCTTAGTTATCTTATATCTATTAATTTGTATCTTTTGTTTATAATTATATAATAATCTGGAAGACGCGGGAGAGGGGTTCTAGGAGGTTGAACGAAGCAGAGACACCTGAGTGACCTGACCCATATCACGTGAATCCACCTGTAAATCGTAAACAGGTTGGCAACTGTACATCTTTGCAATTAACCTTTCGGGTATACTTTAGCTATCTAAATTCAAATCAACTTTTTTACGAAAGCTAACAAAAAAAATAAATCGCAACTATCTAAATTAGAAAGTGGCAACTCTTGAATATGAATTTGATTCGTTGAAACAGAATTCTCATATAGCTCTTAAATTACTCGAGACAAAGTAAACCTCTCTTCTTAGTTATTTCACTTATTATAACATTCCTATATCCAGTGATAAGTTGGCGAAATTTTAACATACGGTTCTCTGCTTTGTCATAATATTTAGCTACCGGGTCTCCTCTCTTGCTTAATTAAACAGCAAAAAGAATTAACTGCCGATTCGCTCTCCTGGAAAAGTTTTAACTACCGGTTAGTCCAACCGCGGCTGAGAACAGCCTCCAGCTTAACTATATATATATATATTATATATATAATATATATATATATATATATATATATATATATATATATATATATATATATATTTATATACTATATATATTTTATATATATACATTAATAATTATTATATATATATTAATATATATATAAATCGTAGAGTATATTATGATTAGAGGACGAATATTCTGATTCTCAAAACAATTGAAAACATAATTAATAGGTGCATTAAATCTAAAGAGAGAGAGAGAGAGAGAGAGGAGAGAGGAGAGAGAGATAGAGTAGAGAGAGAGAGAGAGAGAGAGAGAAGAGAGAGAGATAGAGAGAGAAGAGAGAGAGAGAGAGAGCAGAGAGAGAGAGAGATTAATATGTGGTTTGAAACCTGTCCTGATATATTTCTGACCAACATATATTGATTATTACATAAAATAGAACTTCTAGAGATTAGATTATTATTGGCACTCCTTAAAAGAAACTGGAAGACCTCACCATCGTAAAAAAAAAAAAAAAAAAAAAAAAAGAAAGAGGATTTTCGATTATTATACGATATCCTATGGATTTTCATGAAACATGCTGCTTGGGTCGGATATCGTTTTCAATATCCGTCCTCATGCCAGCCGGATCTTTCTACTGGGAATCGAATATTTACCTTTTAATAATCATAATATATAGTTGCGCACAGAATAATCCTTTTATTATGGT
>JABUQX010056814.1:2500-35000 GCA_015478945.1 Trachelipus rathkii
CTAAATTAATAAGATCATATTATTATTAATATACTTATATTTATAATTTTAAAAAAATATTAAACAATATTATAAGAATATTATAATATTATCATATCACATACTATTATACTATATTTATTAATAATATATTATTATAAAATATAAATACCCTATATAATATATATTAATATAATCTATAACTATATATAATATATTATATATAATTATATTTAATATATCATATTACTAGATTGTTTACAATACTAATATATTAAATACATATTTACAATAAAGTTATTTTATATCATTTAACAATATTAAATTATATATGGAGATTTATTCATATTATTAATGCCTAAATTAATACTCTATTGATACAAATTACAAATAGCACATACAATATATATCCTGTCATTTAAAAGCATACAACTTAAATCACTATCGATTAGTTTAACGCTCCGGCGATAAAACTTATCAGACCTATAGATAGTTTCTCTGCATTATACAAATCAATAAACTTATAATATATTATCTATACTAGTCAATCAGTTTTACGTTATAACTAATAGATTATGTATATATAAGTATAATACTCTGACCTCTATCTTGTATATGGAGTTTAGATCATAAACTATTATATATGATTATTAATATAGTATATAATATAGTCACTACTATATAATTAATAATATATTAATAGAGATGATAATATAATATAGCTTATTATATTTATATTTAGGGTGTGGTTAATTTAATAATACCTAATATATATTATATATACTATATAATCACTCAGGGGTACGTATATATTATATATTAGTCTAGGAATTTTATTCCTACTATATTATATTATTATAATATATATATATATATATATTATGAGTATATATTATATATATAGTTGATTATATAAATATATTATCTATATAAATTATATAATATATATATATATTATCCCACTATATAGTAAATACTTTTATTATTAAGTTATTATTACTATGATTATATATAAAAATTAGTGGTGCATATTTAATAATTTATCTACTCTGCATGTTAGAGTTTATATATATAAATACTACTCACTATATAAATTTAAAGGCCGCCTAATAATTATAGTGAGATTAGTAAGCTTTATATTATTAGATTATCGAACACGAGCTCTAGGATGTCTATAAGGGGGGCCCACTAGTTAACCTAATATATATAAGGCTAACTAATAGTCTTATAATATACAATATATTTAAGTATAGTACCATTGGAGCTCTAATATAATTAATATAATATCATCACTATAAGTATATATATACTATAAGAATATCTAGTTATGAGAGTAAAAATCTTTTCCTACTCTTAGAGATCTAGCAACTTTTCAAATATCAATCTACTTATCTCAGATATGCAATCCATACAAATATTGGCCACAACAACCATTAGAAGAACCATTCAAAAAAGGAAAAAACAAAAGCATGAAATTCTCTACATACCCACAAATCTCTTTTTACAGCCTCTCCTCACCTTTTATACCTTGGTGCAGAAAAATGATATGATTAATCCTAATATGGCTAATTTATTAAGAGAATATATATTAATATAATATCTGAGTGATATAGTAAATCCTATTATTATGTATATATCTAGTATATACGTATATTTTAAAATGAAAAGATAAATAATATAGTTGATTAACTATACTTTATCTTATATAGTGTAGTTGGCCTTGGGTACTACTGGCATCTAATACCTAATCTAGGGGCTAAGAGAATATAAATATTTATTATGCCTAATAAAATATCTATATATTATATATACTATATTTAATGATCATTCAGGGCTCTATGCATACATATAAATTGTATTATTATATTCATATATATATAAGTTAAGTATGATTTAAATTATATATATTATATAGTATAGTGATATGGAGCGAGAAGAAATATTTTTTATATATATATTATCTATATATATATAGTACTATTTTATTATTTAGGTATTATATTCTAAATATGAGATTCAAAAAATAATAACTAATGTATAATTTTTATAATATTAAATATTTCAATACTACAATAATATATATATTATAGCCCGTGAAGGTAATGACTCATGAGCGTAGTGGAATAATTCGAGTATCGTCATTAATTCGCACTGTGTAATCGATTATAGAGTCGAAATCGATTTTCCCTATAAATAACAGAAATGATTCGTATTATCTTCAATAGCACTAACCAAGATTGTAAGTCGGAGTCACGGAGTTGGTAGTTCGTTAGTCGGAATCGGAGAAAGTGATCGGAAGTCAGGAGTCAGGAGTTCGGGATTTCGGACTACGGATGAGACTCACCGATTCTGAGGAGCCGGCACTGAGGGTCCGAGCTCCGGAATGACTGAGTCCCGAAGTTTAAACTGTAAATTACTATTATTTATATTTATTAAAATAAAATATCAATATTATCACATTAATCACCTTCATATATGTTATCTAGACACTCCCTGCTAAGATAAATATGATATTGTGAAAGAGTTATATAGTTTTGTAATGGGTGTCTGGGGATCCCCCTTCCGGAGGGGGATCCCCAGTTAGAAATAAAAAAACGAGTATGATTATAGAGAATAGTGGATAGAAAATAAAGTTGGGTAAGTCGAGTCTCAGAGAAAGGATTGTCGAGTCGGAAGAAGGAGCTATTATGAAGTCAATAGATAAATAGATTCTGAGAATTAAGATCGAAGGTTCAGAGTCTAATGGGTGCTTGAGATAGCCGAGTGTCGATGCGGTGTCTCACCTATAGAAGCTAATTAAATTATTCGTTTAGTCACCATTTTGAGATACAACACTACATATGTATTATAAAAGGTCGTAGAACTCGATATTGTTTAGATTGTTAAATATAAGTTATCGGTAGGGTGTATGTGGTGTACCATGAGGGAGGGTCCCCATGAATAGAAATGCACGATAAGCGCAAATACAGAATGAAGATGATGGTAAGGTAATTAGGAAAGATAAGAAAGTAAAGGATGAAGAGGTAGGATGCATCTTACAAAAGTATAAAACATAAGTTACCTATATATATATCTAACATGATATTAGAAGACTGAACTCATATTTTCTATTTTTCAAATCTCTAAGCTTTACTTTATTGGGGTGATATGAGTTAATGATTATTACGAAATCTGCTTCACTTAAAATATATATGTTGGTTGAGACTATTTAAGTGTATTTGTTTATATTATTCAAATTTCTGTAATTTTTATTTTTTCTCAATATATAATTTATTACATTATTAATTTTTATATATCTTTTAATATATTATTATATTTAGTATTGTATTTAGTAATATTTTTTTTAATTGTATCTTTAACAATTTTTATATGAATATATTACGCAATGTTACTTGGGGCTCAAGGCATTAATCTGACGTGTATTTTTACGAGCCAATCTAAAGCTAAATTCCGAGATCAATCAAAATACACAACACACCCATATACTTTCTGTTCTATTCCAAAACACCGAGAGATCTCATTTTGATTATATTCAATACATTGTATCCAACTATATGAATAACTGCCTATAGACAAGTTTGTTTATTTAAATGATGCACAACAGAGAGGAATTTTATTACATATTTTAATTGTTCCTCTAGAAGATAAAAAAAACTCTCAACATTTCTACACAATACCATACAAAGCAGTAAACATCAGGGTAGTATCTGAGATATAAATCAAGAGATAAAGCGAACTTACTCCGTCCCCTTCCTGCCCAAAAACCGGCAAACCACATTACGTTGATCTCCTCTTTGCATTTGACCTCTGATTGATTCCTAATATAGATTCAGTCATATGTATTGTATAACATTAACAAAAAGAAAGTTTTATTTTATTTCTATCTTATTGTGAGAGATATATTTCATGCATTTTATTATAGTATTTCATTTTGGAATATTATAATTTACTATTTATAGTTATATAAAATTTTCAGTATTCTTTGCGTTTTTACATCACCTAAAGCAGTAAATCAGTAAATGAGAGATACCGATTTCTCCGTCTATACTCCACGGCATTACCCGCCCCACTCCACCCATTTTGATGCTACCTGAGCTAATTCTTGATAGCTAGTTCGTATTTCTATTAAGAATCTATGATTCAGTCACTGAATTTGGTATGACATATAACACAAAACTCTATTAATATTTACCATATAGAGTGTATGAACAAGCAACTGAAACTGATTTTTGGTCTTCCTCCCTAAATAAATTACGGTACTTCCACATGTATATGTTATTATATACTTAAAAAATTAACGTGTGTTTAAACAATCATATTATAGCACGCTCACCACTGAGATCAACAACCTCCTCGATGTCAAATTTTCGGCTACAACATATCATTCTTCTGACACTGGAGTTATCTCCCATGATATATCTGAGATGTATGATCTTATATATGTATATTGCAAAGTCACACGTTGCGTAGTACATTTTCGTATACACACAGTATACTATACAAATAACAGATTAGCTTTGGCATCAGATAAATGAGAGATCTGCTACTGTTATACAAATCAGGTAACCATTTACCCAGAGGTATGCACTCTAACTGATAAGCTCATGTCAACATACGCAGTGCAGGGAATTAGTAGTGCTTGTTAATCTCACGTAAAGTTAAGTGAATGTATCACACCACAGCACTACACACACATTACAGTATACGAGTAAAAACTGTTAACATATTAAAACATAAGTATACAACTCACTAACAGCCAGATAAATCCAAAAGATCTTTTACTTAAAAAAACTTGAGCTATTAACAGTATATACCTCACTCTCATCACTCATTTCAAGCAGTGAGAGATATATATATATCGATGAGATAAATAAGTATATAACTTTTACAATTACATATAAGTAGATGAAATTAAAATATAAAATAGTATTTTTATAACCTCTACCAATACCTACAGTTTCTCTTCACCTTAGGATGATTATTTAATAAAATACATGTTTGTTAGCAGAGAAGAAAGCTTATTTTGTTATTTTTAATATAATCTTTATTAATCGCTAAAACGATGATGGTAACGTCAGTATTGGTCTCATTATACTTGTGTTTATCACCATCTAAAGCAGTAAAGTCTATGTAGAGAGTGTACGAAGTATCAATGCTACCACACAGCTACAGGGGCGACTATCCTCCTCCCCTCCTTCCACCTTCACATCTGATCTATGTGATTTTCTGTATTTCTATGCTGATCTATTGTTCTAAAGGTCTAACGAGTTCAATAGTATCATCACCTGAATAAACATAACTAGTATAATAAAATAAAGTTATATATAATTTATACACTGATCAACGAATATTACATGATAATTCCTTAGTCACTAAAAAAGTAATTCTTTATTCTATCACACATAAAATCTATGACTGCTATGATCTTAGCATCACTTTGAAATCTAAGAATATTAGCATACAAAACTAACCTAACAACGTCTTAAAGATCTCACACGCTACGAATAAAATACTGCTTAAAATAAACTTCCATTACAAAGTTGCGCTATACTTAGCAAGACTATTAGAATGATATCTAACTATTAACTTATATAACAAAAACGTTAGCCGAATTTTAAGAAAACTTTGAATAAATTCACACTTTTGATCATAACGCGTAACAGGTAATTTTACAATTTCAGCAATGGTAATATTAACATTAAGAATTTGAATACATTAGAACTTGTCTAATTATCTATACTAGTACCCAATGAAAATAATAAAAGTCTAGACGCAGACTAATGTTTTTTTTACATTAACATAATACTATTATTTTAACATAAATTTTATACACAATAGCGTGCGCTTGAGTATGCTATGTTAGTATCTAACGGAAAAAAATGCAATATATAGTAAATGTTTTATCACATCTGTAAAGCTAAACTATGAACATAACATAACCTTAACACACAACAGCCATATGAATAAACAGCTATTAACAACTTAACCCATAAAGCGAACATAGGGGAAGTAACAAGTCTACAAGCATTTTGAAAATCAAGCAGTCATCCCATAGTTCTTCATAATGTTTTACACAAAAAACATAAAATTTATGCCAAATATATTCAATTCCATCTAAGAGCGGGACATAGGATTCAACATAAACTTAGCATGTTCTATATATCTCTCCAGAGATTCAACCCCCTTTGAAAGGATGTAGATATAAATGCATTCTGCAGCATTAAACCAGTTTTTTGCATATTTTGGTTCAACAGCATGCATTTTCAGGCCAGAAAGAAGTAACACTTATTCATGTTGCTTAGTTTATTAACATACTCTGTATACTAAATTATACGGAAAAACCACATATTTCAGTATAAATATCGTGGTTACCATGAGTTATATATGTATTAAGTCTCAGTATGTCGACGTCGTCAAAGATGTGATGTTTAATCGTTTTTTCATTTAATCAAAGCTGTAATTTTGTTTTCAGATGTTCGAGCTGTGAAACCTATACATGTATGCCAGAAGGGGACACTATCGACGGGCTTCCAATAGTTGCGTACTATCAAGGCTTTTTTCACATTGTACACCACGACGAGAAACACAGCATCTATGTCTATTAGACACCTCTCAAACTGTCTCCACACTGATATTTCAGTACTGAGTTGAATGCATCAGTGACACAACCTTACCTTTACCCATGCTCCCTGGGCTATAAATATATGGGATGAATTTCTTCAACATAATGAATAAAGGTCTATTATTTGCACCTCCGGCGTAATACAAACTAATGTATCAGACCCATTTGCGTTTATCGATTAAATATAAATTACACATCGATGAATAACAAAAGTCCTCGTAAAGATATTGCACTTATAGCAAGTCGTGAGAGAGGGTGAAGACGAAAAATACCTACTGATTCGAAAACTCGAGTGGGTATATGAAACAGTCCCCCAAAGGTAGATTGAGATTTCTATCTTTTCGAGATACAGCGTGTTGTGTATCAAAGAAAGTTTCAAGACGATGACTTTGCATTGAACCATATCAGTTCAGAAAGTATATATTCAGTATTGTTCAAATACAACAGCAACACAATAATATGAAACAAACTGACAAAACAAAACATAACAAATTTTTATCCTCAGTAAAGCTAAGATAAAATAAGTTCTTTGATAAAATATCATAGTCCAAATGTAATGTGATGTTGGGAGCTGTATGTGTGTGCTGTATAAGGAGTAAATTCAGTAAATGTGGTGTTTGCAGTAAAATCAAACACGCCTCACTAACAGCCCTTCGAAGTCAACCATACCTACCCTTACATGACTCTCGTATGTTGATTCTATTGATTCTATTATGATTCAAGTCATATGTACCAAATATAATTTCTGAAGAAATATAACATCAAAATAGAGGTGCTTTCTAGTAATATTGTTCATTCTTTAAGAAGCTAATGTAACAATGTAAAGTTTTCATCATCAAATAAACTTAACATACTCATTTAACTGAACACGGACAATGGAGATTCTCGACAAATGCTAGCATTGCTTCACTTTCTCACACGAATAAACTTTCACTTCACCAAGAGTAAAGTAGAAGAGACTTTTTGTTTTATTATTAGTCAACTAAAACAATTCTTTAGTTATTTGATGTCAGGATAGCTATCGTGACAGTAACTCTCTTTAGCTTGTCTCGCATGATGTCAAAGTACCCTTTAGATGTATCAGTGATCGTTACACCCTCCAGGTGTGTGGATGTTTATAATATTTGGTTGATGTGTTGTGTAAGTCAAACAACAGTCGGTTGTGGCGTAACTTATGTTGAGAACTTACAGGAACAGGCGGGTAGTCGACTCTCCAGGCTTCTCCTCTTCAGTCTTCGGTCATACAAGCTTTTACTGATGGCGCCATCATCTCTGACTCAATATCATTATTTATGGTGCAGCGTACACTATACTCTAAGGCGCACAACCTCTTCAGCGCGAACTGAGCACACCACCGAGCGGGTTGCATGACTCTCATCCCCGAGAGAGAGTGAGGGAGTTGCTCTTCTGGGCAATTTACCACTAAACTCATTGACGCGCTCCGATAGGAGAGTGATAGCACGCTCAGAATGACAATATATTTTAAAGCATTACTCCATTCTAGCTCACAAAGGGCGCATTTATGCTCCCTTATTGTATCTGGGGGTCCCAGACACTTCATATCACGATCATTACTATAATACTTAATAATATTCTGACAAGATCTATTTTTGGTCTCGTATTGAGTACTCTTCAGATCAGATTAACTAATATATTCAAAGTAGCAAGGCTGTTAGGGGACACACTATTTTACTAACTCGGAATTATATCCTTTTCCGAGTTTTTAACAAAAATAGCTACGGAGATAAGATACATCCACGGAGTGTCGGCTCCAAATCCCCGCAGTTACGATCTGGTCAAGACAAGACTATCAACGGTACTATTAAAACCGTATAATATTTGCATAACAAATTTCATATCTTCTTTATTTAATAAGATAACTAATTTCTATTATTGATTATCAGAGGCGTACTATTTCGAAATCTCTTTTCAAAATTATTAATTCACCATTACTCATATATACACCATACTCCTCTGGGGGTAGCCGTACACAGGATTCCGTAACTTCGTGTTAGTGCATGCTCGCGTTTTTGATAAAAATCGATCCTACTATATCGGTAAATCGATTTCGACTCAAAATCGATATCCTATATATATGTGCGTGGATTTTCGATTTCGACTACGCTCAATAGTAGTCATTATATACTTTTTACACTGGTAATTAATGAAACATATAACTATAATTAATAACCTATATATTAACTAATAACTATATATGAAAAATATTATAATATATATATATATAATTTATATATATAATATTAATATATATAATAATATTTAAGTATAGTAAATTTAGGAGAGGAAGCCATTGGATTCTTTTTTAGTGTTATGTCCATTTAACTGTCACTTATCAATTTATATACTAAATGAGGTCAACATGCTAAATTTTTGTTCAGTGAAGGTTTTTTAATTGAAATATAAACTTTTAATAGGAAGGTCATATATTTTTCAGTTATCCCGAACATACGTCACGAGACCATATCTTCAGTATGAGCTTAAGGGACAGGATTTACTTTTTGTCTTCATCAGCTTCACTAAAGTGTGTTATTCAGTTGGTCGCGTAATATTTTCTTACAATTTGTAGTGTAGGTTGGTTTGAACGTTGAGGTCCCTTTAGATATAGTATTAGTATCATTACATATATTTAGTTAAAATACTATCTTAATAAATGTTATTTATTAGATGCTTATTGTGTTTATTACTATAATATATATATAGTAAAAGGTAATCCATGAATATTTAGTACTGAGATGTGATTCGTGTGTATTAGTATATTTCTGTATTCTAATATACTTTATATTGTGATTGATTAATTGCAGGCGACTTACGCTCCGGTTGTGTCAGCGGACCGTGCACAGCATAAATATATGACTGTATTTATGATGTTCCTTGTGCAAGGTCATCTGTAGTATTTAATATTTTTTCTTATCTTTTTGCAAAATCTATGGTTTCACTATATATATATATGTTTTATATTTGCAAAGTATTAGCTCGTAGTGAGATGTAGATATATGATTAGCTCACTTGGGGGGAGTTATTATTTATCTCATTTATTCTTCTTAGTAGCTGTTTTAAATATATATATATTAAACTCACTACGAGGAAATAGCAATCTCTCATTATAAATAACTTCTTTTCTATTTTAATGGCAATTTAATTAAAACTAACTAACTTATAAGGCCATTTCAGATAGTAGGGATATTACCTCCTGATATATATAATTTATACTTATAATCAGGAAACTTACATAAATTTTTATATCATATTTAGTTATCCACCCTACTTTATATTAAAAATGTATTATATGGATTAGCTATGTGATTAGACATTTTTATTGTCTGCTCCCCCTCACGATCTTATTCTTACAATAAAGATGTCTAAGCAACTCAATTAACTAGATAACACAGCTACAAACTATGTGAGAGTAGTTACTAGTATAATTTCTTCGTAATAGCTCCGCCGAGAGTGACTTAGCTTTCACGCAACAAACATCTAATACTCCCTCGTCCATGCTCGTTTCATGATCTTCTGCTGATACATGGAATGACTAGAACTTGCAAGACGGTACTTATAAGACAATCACGACATTCACTAGTACGGAGATCAAATACTTTATAACGGTACCTTAGTAATATATTTATAAATAATCTCATCGCTATATATGAAAAAAAGAATTAGCTGTTCTCATCATCTCCTCACATATTTCAGACCTTATAAATACGTCATCAGCTTTCTTCTTGAATACCACTTACTAAAAAATACTGACTACAAAACGTTATATAGCCTTAGACGACGTTACATTCCATACGCAAAGTTGAAATATCTTAACTGTCTCATGAAGTTATTTTCCATATCTACATAAGCATTTAGCTAGAAAAATATAGAGTGGTCCATAAAATGGCAGTATATCCGCGCTCGGATAAGCTTACGACACACCTTTTCCTTCAATTTCCGTACAAAGTCATTATCATTCTAGTAAAAGTGTATATTCTTAGATGACGGTAATTATCTACCTTAAAATTTAACCTCTCATTTCCATCAACAGATACTGACTACACTAGAAAAAGCATTTCCGATACTAACATCAAATATAAAAAGTAATCTATAGTAATATACACCATATATTAGGCATGAGATACATTTCCTCTCCAATTCTGCTGACGACTGATCAGGTTTGAGTGGTAAAACACTCTCATTATAGTCAGCGACGCACTCCGATCTCGAAGATTTGAGGTACGTTTGTTCCGCAAGCAGAAATACAATTGCAAGTCGCTCAATGTCTACGTTGTAGAGTTTCTCTGTACCCATAGTGGATCAAAGCAAATCAGCTTTAACAAGTACATGTGAGTGTGTCTGACTATATCATGTCTCGACAGCCGAAGGCTACTGGAAATACTGTCTAGAATGTTGTTGTTGAAATCATTGTAGAAGGAGAAAGAAGAGAGAAAGAATGAAAAAGATAATATAGAAGCAAAAGTACGGACTCGGTCCAAAAGTAACATTTTGTTTTAAATAGGTCAATTCGGGGCCATCTAGAGTATAGTTCAGATTGAAGAATTGAACTGAAACCGCGAGAATCATAGAGAATTTAAAGATAAATACAAAAACATTACAGAAAAGATGGAAGAAGATAATGAAGCAGATAAAATATGCTATTCCCTCGCCGGGCTGGATCAGTTTGATATATGTTGTAAAATTCTTCGATGATTCATCGGTCAAACCAAGTGTAGCATGAAGGTGAGATGTGCTTTCTGAACGAAAGAAAGAAGAAGAAGAATAACACATACCGAAGTCATAAAAGAGATATTTCATAAAATAAAAGATGATCCTGAAGATTATTTAATTTCATTATTTTTATATTACTTGTTAAAAATTTTATTATTGTTTTCTGTCCTCTCCTTTACAATGAAAGTCCTCGACGTACGCTGACGTGACCGACGATATCATCGCTAAATCAATACCTATTATATCGGATAACTTGGAGTAAATGAATACTAGTATAATATACTATCAATATGTAATAATGATGAAATCAGGCCCCTTATCTATATATAGCTGAAATAGAGGTATTACTATTAATACGGTCGTGTCGGTAGATATACATATGAATAAATCATTTAAAGCTTTTTCCTTTATTATATATATATTCTGATAATATTATATTATAATATTATTTCTAATACTATATATAAAAAATAGTATAGTTACGAGGGTCTGTTATGCGAGCTGCCAAACATATAATATAACACCTGCTTTCTGCTATATGTCATATTATTAAGTAAAACTTGCCGTGTGGTCTGCGTCTTCGTCGTCTTTAATATAAATTAAGAGATCAACTTTATGCGTTTATAGCTTCCTAATAAATAATTTTTAATTAGCCAAAAGTTGTCCGGCCAACCGGTGCAGAATTGCGGACTCCGGCTTCAAAGCAATTATGTATACTATGTTGAAGGTTAAACAAATTTACACAGATAACCGTATCCTAACAAGTCGATACTATCATCTCTTTTTATAGAGGTTAGATTGAAATGTAATATGATGAGTATAAAATATAATAGTGATATGTATAACGACGAGTATATATCTAATTGTTAATTAATATTACTATTTGAAAGGTAGATATCTTTTTATAGATTTTTAAGATATATTGCATTTAAGGTACTTATAATTGTTAAAGATAGGAATAATTATTATAGATATATATATATTAAGTTATTAAATTAAGTTGTGTAATATAGAATATAATATATGAAAGATATATATATATTATTTAGTTGTTTCAATAGTAATAATTATAGTAAACCATCATATACAGATATGTCATATAGTATGGAATATATATATATAGCTATAATCGGTACATATATAATATATATATAGTAGCCATTTGTATACTTTATATAATTATAAGCACTGGTTGGACTAAACGGGTACTTTATAAACATAGGTATATTTCTGAATATTTAATATTTTGTATAGTTCATAGTTAATAATCCAATATAATTACTACTGTTTAAAATGTCTTTACTATGAGCTGTATACATTAAATTATAAATAGAACATATTATACAACTTTGAGATTCATTTTTCATTAAATTTCATTTTATATTAAATTTAATTTATCTATTATTATTTATTTTTAATTAATATTATTTATTTAATAATTAACATTACCTTATCATTAACTTATTTTGTATAGAATTAATTTTAATTATTATTATTTTACTCTATATATAATTATTAATATTAAATTAATTCTTTTCGAATTTTATTATTACATTGAATTATTTAGATGGTTGGTTTTTCTCTTTTTATGTTTATAAATATTTATATATTATAATTATATTTAATTATTTGCATTTCCTATATTATTATTATTATATAAATATATATTTTTCATATATATTATTCCTATATAATAATATTATTTAGAAATCTTTCTTGAAATTTTTAGGTACTTATTTATCTAATATTTATCACTAATATTATATGGTATCTTATATATCCTATTAGAGTGAACTTCAAATCATGAGGTCTCATGAGCTTACTTGACTTCCAGGGTATTATTAATTTTATATCTCATTGATCTATCCGGTCAATTATTATTTACCTCTATTTATCTATTATTATTGATGTGAGGTTTATCATGGTATATGAATATAAACTATTCTGCTGTGAGTGTTTAATATTCTTAGTTATTTATGTGTATTATAATTAATTATGTTATTTAGTAATTTATGTGTGTGTAGAAATGTCAGATAATCAATATTAAGAAGTTGTCCGATATGTGGTCATAAAATTGGTAATCTGGTATAGTTGGCCACTACAAGTAGAAGTCTATGTATGTTTGAATTGAAAATTTAAGTGTTTATAAGTTTTATTATGTCGTGTTGTAATTAATAATAAGTTGTTAATAATAACAGTTGAATAGTATGATAATATATTAGTAGTTGTGTAAAATATCCTATTACTTAGTCATTCGAAAGATTAATATATGTAGATGATATATATATATGAGATGATAAGTACATAAGTTGAAACTTGTAAGGAGATAGTAGTGATATAGTGATAATAATATAGTTAGTCATATAAAAATATATTATATATAATAATAACAACTAATTAATGGCATATGAATAATATAATAAAGTTAAATAATTAAATTCAAACTAAATATAATTATAATATAATAACATAATAATATAATATAAATAATTAACAACAGAATTATATATTATAATTCTTAATAAATAAATCGATATATAAATTATATATATAATATATTAATGAATATTATTTTAAATAAGTAATAAAAATTATTACCTCTTTTTTATAATTATTTTGAATTAAAAATTAATTGATATTATAGAAAAAATGATTTATTAGAAGCGGAATAATTAATATATAAATATTAGTGGACAAAATCACTACAAATATTAGAGTACATAAATTATAAAAGTATATTTACACCGAAACATAGAATCTGACCCCTCGACATTGATTTTGATAGATTTTGATTCACAAATTAATGTTATAATATAATTAATTATTCACACTTAATGTAGATAGAGAAGGTTTTTTAAAACGCAACTTATAAAAAATAACAAAGAATTTCTCTGTTAAAATACAGTAAAAGAGCTACGTAATTACATTTTTGACTCTTCAAGTTACAAAAAAAATTGTAAAAACAAAGATTTAAAATTATAAAGGTAAAAACTCAAAGTTTCAAGTTATATGTGCATTTTATGTGCTCCTCAGTCAGTACCGAAAGTCTAAGAGCATACAATAGTTCCGACTTCGAGTGACCGGGATATTAATAAGACGTTTATGAATAAGGAAGAGCACGATTACCACTTATATAATTTGGGGCCTTTTCTTGGTTTGTTTTTTAGTAACAACCCCGATATCCTATTGGGGTTTGAAAAGGACTAGATTCTAAACGCGTGGGGTAAATTATAGAAGGGAGTGTAATGGTATGTGAGGTTGAAGAAAGCTTTAACATGCAAGTAGGTTTAATAAGCATATGGTTAACAAGGTACGAGGTAAAGGTAGGATTCGCGTACCTGACAGTCAGTTCCGCATGACTTATCACAAGTAAGAATTCATCTTTAACACTGTTTATCGAACAAATTTTATTTTATTCTTCTGCAGTTATTTGCTGCACAAGTTGAATTAAATGATTTTCTTATCATACTCGCTTTCGCTTCCGATGTGAGAATATGTATTTTCACTGCAAAGAAAGCAAGTCCGTTGCGATTCTTCTAACAAATAATGTGTTGGTTGGACTCTTCGCACGTCTAATCGACTACATTGAGAGGAGAGCATTCAAAAAAGCCATCTAAAACTTACTTTATTTGAGGACATAGTAAGTTGACTGTTACAAATTTGTGTATAAAAATGTATATTGATCCAGATGATATAAATATCTCTAGATATGCATTAAATAGTTTTATATTGCCAAGATTGTCATTTGCTAAAATGCCTTCTATAAAAATTTTGTTAACAGAGTTTAATATTACCCATTTTTTCTTAAAAATTATCTCATTGTGGATTTTACTATTTCACTATTACAATTTTTTTTATAGAATCCTCAATATTTATAAATTAAGAAAGTATTAAGTAAAAAATCGTATTCTTTGAATCATAAATACTTTTACTAAGAGAACCTATTTTTTAATAACAATATTTTTATTTTTATTGTGCTGATGATATATAATATATGTTATATTATTAATATAATTATTGTTTAATTTTATATGTTTTTTATAATATTATAATAATTATGTATTTTGTATTTCTATAAGTATTTAATTTATTTGAATATATATATGAAACATACATTATATAATGTTTTAAATATGTAATATAAAACTAAAATATTGCAAAAATATTAACTATAAATGGATATTTAAACAATTTTCTTTAAAAAATCTTTTTTGCTATATTTTTGTGCTGTCTCTCTTTTTGGCGGCTGCAGCACACACGCGCGAGCGAGGCATAGAGCGCTTAGTCAAAACATTTATTCAGAGACCGAAATAATTATAATCCGGCAGAAACTCTCCCCATGGGAGGCAAAAGCAACACTCAGAGAGCGGACAGGACAGGAGAGATTTACACGCCGTTACAATACGCTTTTTACGGTAGGTGAAAATTGTGAACATCGTTTAAAGCGGAAAGTGCACACAAAGGAGTCGACGGGAATTCTAGCTCTGTGCTGAAGATCATCGACATAAGCGTGTGTCTGTGGGTTTATCAATTTTCGTGTTCAATTTCACGCGAGCAAGAAGAAAACATATGCATAGAGAGAACGAGAGCAAAGAATAGAAAAAAAACATTTATGTACGGCTACGAGGATAGACAGAATGTGAAGTGCCTCTTCAGTCCGCAAAATGATTTAAAAAATAAAAAAAAGAAAATATTTTATAATACAAAAAATTGACTATTCTTTTATATAGAAGATAATCTTTCGATGATTTCTGTAGAGAGTATATCATACATCATTGAGGGTGAAATCATAAATTCTGACTTGAGGAGCATTTTGAGAATGTCTAGATGACTCGATTTTTCTAGATATACATGATTTGATAGGCATCAATGATAGTTGAGGCACTTCGAATAGTTGTGATTAGGGAGACACAGCTGAGACTTATGCACTAGTAAAGGTTTAGTAATTCCTCTGAGAGGTAGAAAGGGTGTGATTCGATAAGATTTGATAAAGTGTTATTGAGAAACAGGTGTATGAGTGTGCATTTATTGGGTTGATATATATGGCTTGAGTTGTATTGTGCTTATTAGTGTGATAATTTCTGTTCTTGTAGTATGATAAAATCAGATGTATTGGGTGCGATGTTGTATTTAGTGATTAATTGTCGAGTTGTGTTTGTAGTATATATGAGTTTTTTATATGGATACGGTAATAAACGTCACAGCTCAGTAGAAGTACTAAATTTTCTTTAGCGAATATTATTTAGTCATAATTATATAACATCATAATTCGGTCGCTGACATACCTGTTATATACTGCCGAATACTGAGGGAATAAGACAAGAATAAAACTCACATAAATAATAGGAAGTCTATTCAAGAGCACAGAGGATCGGACGACATAAGATAGCGTTGAAAAATTCTGGGATTTTGGCAACCTTAAAATATCTGAATCCCCCCAACAAGCACACTCTCACACATAGATCATGCAATCCGCTCTCGCATATTTAAGACAAGTACTTATCTGGCACCTGATTTACTCTGAGCAACTGAATTCAACACTGGCACCCTTTCTCACTATAGAATGAATCAGAATATAAAAGGATACATTCATATAATCGAGACTGATTCTACTAGAAATATTCTTACTATACTAGTTGATTAGGTTACGACACACACAGTGCTCTGATAGCTAATAATTTCACATGAGCATATCAATAAGTGATGAAGACTAGAGCTAAAGATGACGTCATCGCCAAGTAAATATAGAGATAAACTAGCATACTAATTAGCAGCTTGAGGGATGTTCATAATAAGCAGATTTAAGGCCCATCGAACATTTTGGTAGTGCTGTCTTAACAGTAGAAAGATTATCTAAGAATACCTATTTTAAGTGAGAGTGTCAATATCAAAGCTCTATATAGTGCACTAGGTCAGGATGGAGTCGGATTAATGAGAAGAGATGTTTCAGGTGCTGTATGGATAGTAGTCCGATAAGAAGTGTCT
The DNA here is from genome assembly GCA_015478945.1 of Trachelipus rathkii. NCBI lineage: Eukaryota > Metazoa > Arthropoda > Malacostraca > Isopoda > Trachelipodidae > Trachelipus > Trachelipus rathkii. The sequence goes on from JABUQX010056814.1 coordinate 19,815, forward strand.
GTGAGGATAGGCAGTTACTTTAAAGATATTGTTCAATATTTTGATAGAGTAGAGTCTGTAAACGATGAGAGAGATGTCCCGCATTTTGTAATCTAAAAAAATGGACATTATGAAAGAACTATGTGGTTGGTAGAGGTAACAATCCTATTAAGTTGAATTGGCTAGTACAATGATCTTAGTCACATGACATATGGAGTGAGATAATAGTGTATACGAATTGATAGACATACGGTATTTGAGAGCATTGTGGTTCTGGAGTTGATAGCGTACGAAACTAAGATCGGAGAGGAATATGCTATACGGATGATATTTCATAAAGTGTAATAAATATACACTTTATAGTAGGCACTTCCACATACTTCTTTTGCACTACTAACAACCGTTCCTTCTTCTTCGCGAACTCAAATACTCTGTTCAAATTTTTCGCTCTTGACAACGCAGCGCACCCTCTTTGTGTCTACAAAAGAAATAGTATTTAGCGCAACTTTCATGAATAAAAGTTTTGAAAATTGTGGGAATTCGGCACTGCCTACGAATATGATTAACGATTTTCCCTGTCATTGAAAAGGGCTCAACAAACCTGGAGGAAGGCGTTCTTACAGCCAATGCGTAATGGTGATAGCGTAGTATAAATAAACATTGAGGTGATAGCGTGGGCAGGGCCGGATTACCAATGGGCCAACCTGGGGCCATGGCCGGGCCCCGCGCTTAAGGGGGCCCGGCCCGCGCTTTGGGGCTGTAAACCTTACTTTTTAGCACGTCCTTTTTCAAAAATATTTCAAGATTTCAAAATTTTCTCATTTTCTGGGTTTTTGTGATCAAGAGCACTATATATAATATTATATATATATATATGATTATATTATATGATATATATATTATATTATATATATATATATATATATATATATATATATTTATATATTATATATATAATATAATATATATATATTATATATATATTATAATAAAAATATGAAATGTTTTTAAACTCTTTAGCACAAAATCAAAGTTTCGAACGGTGTAAGAACAAGTAAAAACGTTAATCGTTATATTTTCGCTTAAGAACTCGTTCGAATGTGTGTTCAAAGCTGTGCAAGAAATTTTTATAATGTCTTATATTATAATATATATATTATATAATTAATATTATTATATATATATATTATATATATATAGTATTATATATATATTATATATATTATATATATATATATATTATATATATATATATATATATATATATTTATAAATATATATATATATAGTATATATATATATATATATAATAAAATATTAATGAAACATTTCTTGCATTTTCTTTCGAGAAGCATATGTTAGAGTTCTGTGAAATAAAACGTTTCGGATCGTTCTGAGTCAGAACGTTCCGAAACGAAACGCTTCTGTTTTCAGTTTACTTTAAAATTTTTGTCATTTGGTGAATAGTGATTATAGTTCGTCGAATACAGAGCTTCAAACGTTATAGGCTCATTTTCAGAGATAGATAATGGCTGCAAGAGATCGTGATATCGGTAGAAGGTACATAAGTGGAGCGCAAAAACGGAAAAATAAAGCAGAAAAAGAAGAAAGGCGACTGAAGGATGTGGCATGTACTCGGAAGATATCAGACATATTTAAATCTTCTGTGACAGCTACAGCCGACTCACATGCTGAGGGAACTACTGAGAATGTCAGTAGTTGCAGTACAGCTTCGGAATGTACAACTACTCCTATATTTCTAGCTATTGAAGAAGACACTTCGGGTAAAACTGATGATGATTCCGCTGAAACTTTAGTCTGTACAGAAGCAGAAGTACCATCTAGTACTACTACTTACAATTAATTAGAAGACCTTACAACGTGGCCTGGCATTATAACTGATGAATTCCGGTATCATTTATTTGACATATTATATATTTATAAAAAAATATTGAAATACAATAATAATGATTGGATAGCAGACACATTGATTTCACAAAAAATCAGTAGAGTTTATGAGGAATAGGAACAGAATATCGGTATTTGAATCCGCAGTGGTTTTTATCGAACAGCTTTTAACGATGGTGAGACAATTTATAAACGTTAAGTAGTGGCTATTGTTTTCAAATCGTCCTTAGGTATAATAGTGTTTACTGCTTGTGTGCAAATTATATATTATAATATACTCTCTTATTTTTTACTTTATGAGTTTAGGTTTAGGATTTAATGACTGGAAACATGTTAACCGTATCTTGGAACATGAGAAATAGTGATGCTTTACCATTTTTATATCGAATAATAGTGTTATGCACATTTTATACATTATATTAGCTATACCAGAAAACATACGTAACATATTGATTCCATTCATTGCAACACCCAGTTATATATTGATTAAAGATTAATGTGTATACTATGAAAATAAGTTTTAACAGTAGAGTTGTTATATGCATTAGTCTAGTTGAAATTTTTAGCACACGTGGACTTGCTTTTGAGGTGAAATTAATCATTTTTAGGCATTTAGGTCTATTATATATTTAATATATTATATCTGCTTACTGAAATGGTTGGTAAAGGTAATTAGTTTCATGACCTGTTCCTTACCTACAACATGCATTATAGAGTTTATTTCAATTTGATGCTGGGATAGTGATTTTTATTGACTAATATTTGAGTTGTCAGAGGTGAAAATTGCAAAATACTTAATTATATTATAATATATGATTATTGATTAGATTAGAAGCCAATATCTCTCACTGTTAGTATCAATTATAACTTTTATTTTTGCGCTTTAATTGATATAATTAATGACAGCGGTTAATTAACAGTATGAATGAACGTATTTTTGTATACACTAAGTTTATAGAACATTTTAGAGGTCATGATTAATAGTTGACCCCCATAGACTTAGATGATTATTTATTATTTATAGTTAGAAACTTTAAAAGTAATATTACAGATTCCTAATAGGTGACTGTCCGTAAGGTTCAAAGCCTTAAGACTAAATGCCAGGCAACATGGCAAGGTTATTAAAAATAATTATATACTGGATGTTTTACAAATAGTCTAGAATCAAAGAAGAAAACTTACCAGCAGCTGAAATTTGATTCTTTTATTTATCTTTGACACACTCCTTGAATTCTAGTGGGTTCATATGCTCAGAATGCTGTTTAGATTTTTGCACTGTTTATATATTTTTTTATGGATTTTATTCACTTAGAGCAATTGTACACTTTTATCTTCAATCTACACATTAAGATGGTGCATTAACTGGTATCAAGTAATTAAGGGAACTGTTTGATATAATAGTCTCTGTCTAAGTTACACTTATGGTTTTAGCTCAGTTAGGCCTCTTTAACCATTGCATTATAGCCTGCCTTCTAATAGGCAAAAATAATAATTTAAATAATTTACGACCTATTTAGATTATTAATGTAATATATTATATAATTATATATATTTTAATATTAATATTATATATTATATATTATATATATATATAATTATATTATATTATATATATATATATATTCATATTTATATAATATATTATTATTTTATATTATATATATATTATATATAATATATAAATAATATATATTTTAATATTATATATATTTATTATATATATATATTAATATATATATAATATGTATTATATATATATATATAATATATATTATTTATATATATTAATTATTTATATACTAATATATATATAATATTATATATATATATATATATTATAATATAAATATATATATATATATATATATATAATATAATTATTATATAATATATATATATTATGTTTGTAAGTGTTAAACCTAATTTATATAATATTATTATATATAATTATATGTTATATTTTATATTATATGTAACAATAATATATATATATATATTATTAATATAATATATATATTTATATAATATATATATTATATATATTATTTATATTATAATATATTTATATAATATATATAATTAATTTGGTTATATGAATATATTAATTATTATTATATATTTTATATATATATATATAAATTATATAATATATATATATCATTAATATATGTCATTTTTGCGGACATTTAATTTTTGATAGCCACGGCCGGGGTAGCATTTGATGTGAGAAATTTATATTTTCACATACAAGAGTATTTCCAAAATTCTAGTATTATAAAAACCGTGTGAGCTTTTCCGATCCAAATTACTGGATTACCCTTATTTTATTCAAAAACGTGATGGTTATAGAGACTAAATAAATTAATTAATTTTTTTAAAATAAAAATATTAATATAATAATATAATTATAATTTATTACATCATATAATGTTAAAGAAATAAATATTTCAATGGTAACTTTGAATATTTATGAATGATATAGTTTTAGTAGAATTTTTTTTATGAAAAAGGTAGTGAAGGTCTAAGTAATTATTTGATTGATGCGAGTGTGATCTATAGGAGGGTATTCGCTTTTGATTAAGTCTGTTATTATAGTTAGATAGGTTTTTTATGCACAATGATTCGATTAATTTTCGTTGAAGGGGGTCAAGGGCTTGTGTGATAGGTATCATGTTGTCAATGTTAATTCTGTGGTTGAGTGAAGATCTGTTGTAGCGGATGTATGTGGTTCTGAAGGTTTGAGGGAACTGATTTGATTTTTTCGGGGTATTAGGGGGCGGCAGGAGTATATAGTTTATTGGTAATTAGATAGCTGTTCTTGGCCGTGCATTTGTGTTCAAAATCGAGCTTTTGTTTTACACGAGACATAATAAGGCCATTTCCACGTGAAGGTCAAGATTTAACAAAAACACTAGGAGAAATAATGGTGATAAGAGGATAAAATTTCATATTTTGGAAAACCTGAGTGATGTTCTAAGAGGTTGGGTGTGTAGAGTATGCTAGTTTTGAGATGGAGTATATTACTCGTTAAGTGGAGAAGTCATACTAATTCGACGGTGAGTCAGCAAGTTAACTTCATAACTATTTCGGGGAGGTTTTTCAGGGTATTAGGAGTGTATATAACTGCGTAGTGATTTAGAATTGAAGGAGAATTTACACTAAAGCTTGTAAGAGAGACTCCATAATAGATATCACAGGGGAGGAGAGAGAATAATATAAATGGGGTAGTGTCATATTTTCATAGCAGGAATCGTTTATTACTCCGTACAACATCAAAGAAATTTCGTACTTGGTTGGAATGGTTGCTATTTTGAAAGAGAGGGAGTAGAGTAGTTTCCTGATAAGTGTATCCCAGTGTTTTTGTGATTATTTTTTATAATTGTGGGGAGGAACAACTTATTTAAGCGTATCTTCTAGGTCATTTAAAGGTTGAAGTAAAAAAGATAATTATGAACGTTATCAGTATTGATAGAAAAAGGAGTGATTAAGCATAATAATTATGCGAAAACGCTCTTAAAAGAATAAGTGATATGTAATAAAGATATATTCAATTTTGTTTTAAGATGACAATTATTATTAGGGAGCGATAGAAATTTTACAACTCCTTCTAACGACCTACCTCCTCATAACTTCTTTCCTTTACTTACCTATATCCTCATATACCTTAATTGCCTACATTATATAGATGCATTTTATTAAATAGTCTTATACCTGAAAACTTACCTTAAGACTTACACTACCTCTAATACTTCTCACCTATAAACGCATTATTCTATTAAACTTACTTTATATTCATAATACACAAATACTCATACGTACGTACGCACACGCAGAAAGCATACCAAAGAAGAGCACTATTCTCCTCTTCCTCCACATGCTAATATATTCCTCCATATATATATCGATGATGAATAACTCAACGATTTATTGCGGATAAAACCAAGGATACGACTTCTAGACAATAAATTTATAAGCTCTTCCAAAAGGAATACAATATCAACACAGAATTTCCATTCGGATTAATCTCTTAATAGTCGAGAATGTTCATTGGAGACACACTCTATCTTTAGCCACATCTTCATCTGCGCACCCCGCCATCTCTACTACATCACCTGTTGATTTACAGTAAGTTATACCTAAGCACAGTCAGCAGAAGTTGTTTGAGAGACGTTGGACAATCTGAATAGAGGCTAATGATTAGGGCCTGACTCTAGTCAAACATCTCACGCCCTGACCCTTCAACGAGAAAGTAACCATCTTTATCATAGGAAGTCAGCCATGAGTTCTTTCATATGTGATATAGCTAGGGGGTCCTGGGAGTGGATCAGTTATATAATATTAAGAATCATATATCTAAACTTTAACCCAGACTCCATTAGCCAGCTCCATGGCCAAGTGGAACAGTTCTAAGTAGTTCAGGCGCTCTGTCATATCGTATCACAGCAACCGCAATAAGACGAAAGCATACCAATTTAAGGCTATCGCGACTACAGCAATTTCAAAAAACATTCATCCTTTATGAAAAGGAATATGACCTCTTGTGTTCTAGTTTCAAAAACAAGAGAGGAGAGCGAGAAGATAACGCAGCATTTGAGACAGAGATAAACTTTAAGTAAGATTCACACATCATTCTCATTTTTTGCTCTATATATATCTTTATGATTCATCTTCTCTAAATTCGATCGTCCAATATCTCATCTTATTCATTTCAGCATTTTCATCAGCCTAAAGCTCCTCATATTTACCTCCCTTTTCAGAAAAATTATTGTGAACTCATAAATTTACGTAATTTTTAAGCTCCGATTTTCTGTGACCTATACATACACCAAACTGTTAGTTTTCTGTAATCCTATAGTCGTTCTTTAGAATTTTCAGACTTATTCCAAACCAGTCGGTTTGACACAGTTTTCGAGAGAGAGAATCAACGTGGTGACCGTGGCTCTAACCGCCCGGGACCACGCACGTTCGACTATGAAAAGCTCAATCCGGGATCTGTTTGTCACCACCTGGAACTTACAAAAGTCTTATTGAGAGAGGTATTCTTTTGAAGTTTTTGAAATTATATTAGCAGTTGTTCCAATTCCATAGTACCTTCACTTTAAATGATAAAATGAAAAAATTTTGCGGATAACTTTGTGTGTTCATTTTTTTTTTCGAGATTTGATGCGAGAAGACGAGCGAAAAATTCACAGATAATTTTAGTTTGGTTACATAGATGCAGCATTTTTATTACATCATTATAATTTTTTCCTCTATATTGCATTTATTTGAATTTGTTCCTGGACAAATTTTTTAAAAATATTTGTTTTTACAAGATAGATTAAAAAAATTTGTTTTTGATATCAAATAAAATTATCTAAGTAAAAAACATGCATCTCGCCCGACTATACAAGTCCTTTAATGATGTTGATCAGATGAGTAGAAAAAAATATATATCAATTATTTACCTTTCCCCAAAAAAATTTGAAAAAGTGAAAAATTGGAGATTGGCGTTTTATCTCACTTGTGTCCGATCACTATGTAAGCATTTTCAGGGCTGTAATAGGACGAGCGCTCGAACATGCTCATGTCTTTTTATCTTAATATTAACCTTTTATATTGTGCCAAATTTTACTTTGTTTATTAACATATTTCAAATAAAAAAATAAAAATAAAAATAACAATCTCCATTAAGGGGCTACGAACCGTGGGGTACATAGATCGTAGTGAGTGAACGTCAATAAGTCCCACTCATATTAGTCTCTCAGATACTATAGACGCCATAGAGTAACCCCTATCAATATAATGATATCTAATTCTACACTTCGAGGGTATAAATATATTACTGAGTTATATTTTTTAATAATCATTAATAATACGATCTTATTAATATATATATATATAATATAAATCATATATTATATTATATATTAATATATATTTATAATCAATTAATTAATAATATTATTAATATATAATATTAATAATATATATTATTATAATTAATAATTATTATATTAATATATATATATTTAATATATATATAAATATATATATATTATTATATTATTTTAATATTATTAATATCATATATATAATATATATATATATAATTATTTATTATTATATAAAAGCTATGTATCTATGCCAATAAGGTAAGACAGTCTTTAATTAAAGCTACTACATATATATATAGGCCTTATTTAATTTTGATAATATATATTTGACCAGTAGCCATATATTACTGTGAAGAAGCATTTATTACATTACATATATACTATTAATATAATATATTTATATAAATTATATATTAATATATATATATATTAATTTTTGTTATTGTATTTTCTGTAAATACTGTATTTTAGTTTACCAATATTAAATTTTTTATTACATATAATTAATATATATATATTTTCTATTATATATATATATATAATTTTTATACAATAAGTTTTTAAAATTAATTTTTGTTTCTTATGTGGATTAATATATATATTAATTATATGATATTAGATTATATTATATATTTAAATGAAGTAGAGAGATATAGAGATGAGAAGATAGAGATAGAGAGAGATAGAGTAGAGAGAAGAGATGAGAAGAGCTGAGAGACTCATCTGCTATCTACGAATCTCAATGCGGGAGTTCTCGACATCCACGCGCTTGACTCTAACATTTCCTTTCGCATTATAATTTCTTTATACTAGTGAGATTATCACAAATTTGCACATTATGTATATACCTAATTGTTCAATTTGTTAAGTTAATAAATCAGTTTAATAGGGAACAAGTTGTCCGTGAGGCTCCTTTTAACTGAACCGCCTGGCCCTTGGGCATTGATAGCCTAAGACTTATCTTCTTCACCCAGTTTCGTGGTATACGATTTGATGTTATTTTGTATTTATGTGTGTTTTTTGATTTGAAGATCGCAACTCACTTTTAATAATAACAATAATTTTCGGATTTTGTTTTTTAATATAGTCTTTATTTACGGAGAGAAAGATAAGAATATCAAGAATTTATTAGATTTTAAACTTTTGTGATTAGATTTACATTTCCAGGATCTTTTTTTTTTGTCATAATTCGTGTGCAAGCAAATATTAATCTTATCTAGTGTATATACTTTATGGTTGATGAGAATAATAACATTACTTTAAGAGAAACTGTGATATAAGTCCAGTGTGCTTTTCCACCTTTAGAGACTAATTAATATTTTATTTCTAATTATTTCAATTAAAAGATAGAAACTAAGATTACCATTTAAACACTTTGTCAATTAAGTGAGTAAAATTATATATACGATTATTACACTTTATCTTTTATTTAACATTTATTACTTAAGTTATCTTAAAATATTTAAGAGTTATTTTAAGTGTGTGAATAAATAATAATTACTAATTATAATTTTATCTTAGAGTAAAATTAGATTCACAAAAAAAACAGTTTTTATTAATTTTAAACGTATTAAATGTATATTACATAGGTTTATTTTAAATTAAATGTTAGCGATATTTTGTAAATATATTCTTATATATTTATAATATTAACTATATATATATGACTCTGCTTTTGTTTTTTAACGTATACTTCCCACAGTTGATTATTGTTTTTTTGTTTATATAATATTGTTTTTTTGTTCCTCTGATTATATGTATTGTTTTGTGGCTAGGCTGTATGTTGATCACTAACAGTCAATTTAGAGGGTGTTAGAGCGTAGCATGATTTCAAGGAGACTAGATATTGCACTTAGAGAGCCAGTGACTTGCTTTTATTTGGAGCTTCGGCTCTACACTTATTTTTTATTTATTTTTTTTTTTAACGTAAAAGGGGCAATTATTACCTCACAATGATTATAAACCCGCAAAGGAGTTGCAAGGAGTCGGGGGTTCCCTCGTGGTGCCCATTTCCGGGTGGAAACGACATCGTGTAGGGAGTGATTATTTTCCCCCCCTGGGTGGAAGCGAAATAAGGTAGGACATTTCCCCCCTCCCGAGGGGTCCCCGGAACCCCGCTCTTTGGTATTTGGGGTTCGCAGGGTTCTTCCCGCCTCTATACCTACCTCTAGGGTATAGAAAGCGTCCCCCCCTTGTCCCACGTCCGTCGACCCTAATTTTTTTTGTAATAAGCTTTACAGCGCTGATTCAAATTATGCACATTGTTTTTCTGAAAGTGGTCGTTATTATTCGACAGATATTTTATTTTTAAATTTTCTATTGATATAAAATGTCATTTTTAAATAATTATTTAAACTCTTTGTCGAACTTTGAAACTATGTCCATCAGACACTACTGCGTAAAATCCAGTGATTAGTATATCATATACTAGCAACATGGCACGTTAGGCACTGGCATTTCATTAAAGGGGGGGCCAAAGCGTTAGGCATTATAAATTATAGTTAATAAATATATAAATATAAACTATATTTATTATATAAATTATATATATATTTATGAAGGATATATTATATATATAGAGTGAGAGTATATAGTGCCTTAATGATAAACTATAAACCACTATATATATATCATGTACACGTTACTTAAGAAATTCGAATCTTAATTCTTAATTATATATATTATTTAAATATTATAAATAATATATATATATTATAATATTAGAGCTTTATACCCCCAAAGCGGAAATCTGTTGAAGAAGCTAAGGCTGTATAAAAGCACACAGTAGTTGACTTCAAGCCAAATATGAAAACGAAAACATTAAAACTATAAAAAAATGTTTATAATACGTCAGTAATTAGTAATTACTCCTTCATTATCTATCGATGGATGTATCTTTTTCAGTTTTCTACTAATAAACCTTTAAAACGTCGTCAAGCAAACTATAAGTTCAGTTTTTTTATTTTCGCCAAGATTTTGGGGGCCCCCCCTTGCCCCCCTGCCTACGCCCATGACTAGCAATATGTTAAAAAAAACAAAAAGAAATCAAAACTGACGGAGTCATATATATATAGGGCTATATATATATATATATATATAATATATAATATATAATATATATATATATATATATATAATATAATATATATATATATATATATAATATTATATAATATATAATAATATATATAATATTAATATAATATATATATATATTAATATATATACTATTTTATGGGCAAGCTAAATTTTTTTGAGTGGGTTTCATAATACTTTTATTATATGCATACTAACAATTAATTTCTTTGTGAATAAACAGGGTCAAAAAACTTTTAAATACATAAGCTAAATAATGTTATAATTCATACTTTTTACGAATCTTACGTTTGGCAGCGCCCGAGACACGTCTCGGAATATTTTCTGAAGTGCAAAAATCTTACCCGAAAACAATAGAAACAGTGTTACGTTGATCCATGTAGGTTAGGTCGAAATTTATTGCATCGTAGATCGAATATAGGTTAGGTTGATTGTGCTTGCATCGTCCGATCCATCTAGGTAGGTTCGGTGTACTGCCACTAAGTTTCAGTTATGATTATGTTTGTTATTATATATATATATATATATATATATATATAAGTATATATCTATATTATATATATAATATTATATAATATATATTTATATTATATATATATATATATATATATATATATGCCACAGCATCCCGAATAGGCCAGGCATGTAACTAGAAAACTATAGCATCTACAGGAAAATAAATAACATTTTTTGATTTCAGCAAGTAATTTTCATCGACAAAACTTAAAAAAAATTATTTTATTCTATTATTTAATTAATAACACCTTCAATATTAGATAATCTTAGACCTGGCAAGTGAACGCTGTGATTGACCTTGAATCCTGCATTAGTTCTCAGAGAGCAAAAGTTGCCGAATACCATTTTATTTTACGCTTTGGAGAAAAGTTATTTTTCTTTTTCTAGTCCTTTTAGGGGGTTCGAGGCGAGGGACAGAGGGGGGACGAAGTCTCCCCCGTCTCCCACCGTACCGAGAAACCCGATCTTTCCATTTTAATCTTTTACCCGTCGGGTATCTTTAGTTATAAAAGAAAAAAATTCAACATTTGGCAACTTTGCGCGGCTCCCCTCCGACTATCCAGCTTTCGTATTCTCAAAAACTGGTAATTTTTAGAACATCATTTTTAATCAATTTAATTTTTTAAAAAGCGTTATTTTTTTAATTTTTTTTAAATGTTCAGGGGTAAAAAATCTCCGATTAATAAAATGATATTTAATTTCGTGTAGCTGTTATAGTTTTTTAGTTAAATGCCTGGCCTTTTCTCGATGCTGACCTAATATATAAATATATTATATATATATAAATATATATATATAATATAATATATATATATATATATATATATATATATAATATATATATAATATATATATATATATATATATATGTAATATATATATATATAGAATATATATACTACCAGAAGCGACTCCTGCACTCGTGCTACTCGTGCTCAAGCACGATTTGACATTATAGAAACGATCTAATTTTGCAAATTTCACAATGTTTCGATAATATTTTCATATTTTTTGCGAAAGTTGGTCAAAAAAATGAAATTATTACATAATAAATGTTAAGGAATTCAACACAATGTATAGAAATACGAAAAGATATCCGATATCAAATAAGCTTTTAACACATAAAATAGGACTAATCCGTGCCAAAAGAAAAAGGCGGATATGGTATCTGTGAATTTATAATAAATAAGTTTGGCAGAAATCTTATCGACAAAGTATTGTTTAAATACTATTTTGATAAACATATTGAGTTTAATAAATACTTTGAATTAAAGGTTAAAATAATTAAAATATTATTAAAATTAAAGTTAAAACAATAGGAGAAAAAATGATCATTTTATAAAAGTTAACGTGAAATCTAATAATAGAAAACATTTACATAGAAAAATATTTTAATAGGGAACTCAAGTATATTATATATATATAGCATATATATATAATAATAATAATTATATATAATATATATATATATATATATATATATATATAATAATATAAATATATATATATATATATAGAGAGGAGAGAGAGAAGGAGAGAGAGCAGAGAGAGAAGAGAGAGCACGGAGTAGTACAAAGTTACTAAGTCGCCACTGATATAATATATTATACTATATATATATATAGTAATAATATATATATAATATATAATATATATATTAATATATAATATATATATATATATATATATAATATATATATATATATATATATATATATATATATATATATGGTCAGCATCCGAAAAGGCCAGGCATGTAACTAAAAAAACTATAACAGGTGCACGAAAATAAATATCATTTTCTTAATCAGGAGATTTTTACCGCAGAAATTAAAAAAAAATTAAAAAATAACGCTTTTTAAAAAATTAAAATTGTTAAAAATTGATGAAAAATTTTACACGTTTTTGATAAATCGAAATGCGGCTTACTTTTCCGATCGAGACGAAAGTTGCCAAATGTGAATTTTTTTCTTTTTTCACTAAAGAATATCCCGGGTAAACAAGAACGATAAGAGAGAGTTGGGGTTTCTCGGCCTACCGGGACGACGGGGGAACTTCGTCCCCCCCTGCTGTCCTCCGTTCCTGCGAACCCCCTATTTAGGAATAAAAGAAAAAAATAAAATTTCTCGCAATTAATTTATCAAGCGACATTATGGCAACTTTTTCTCCGAGACCCCGAACTGCAGCTTTCAAGGTCCTTCAATGTCATTCGAGCCCTGCCTTTTTACTAAATATTAATCAGGAGTTATTAAAATAAATATTAGAATAAAATTAATTTTTTTTTATTTCTGGCGGTAAAAAGTTCTCCTGATTAATAAAAGATCTTATTTCGTGTAAAATGTTCTATAGGTTCTAGTTACATGCTGGCCTTTTCGGGATGCTGGCCTATATATATATATTTATAATATATAATATATATATATATAATATATATATTATATATATATATATAACTATATATATATATATATAATATATTATATATATATTATATATATATAATATATATATATATATATAATGAAAGAAAAACCAATACGGAAAGTATTTTACCCCCAAAAGCATTATTTTTTACCCTACTACACATTGAATTTTTTCACTCGCAGCACTAAGCCGTTTTTTCTCATGCAAAATCAACGTTTTGGCTTACTTTATCAATTAATATTTAATAGTTTCATATTTCGTATTTTTCTCCGTTCACATCTTAATTAATTGCTAGTATCATATACTCTACTAATAATATATGAAAAAAAGTTAAAAAAAGCATATTATCTGCACCATGAACCGGATAAGGTCATATATATATATATATACTATATATATAATATATGAAAAAAAAAACATATACTATATATATATATATAATTATATATATATAATATAATATATATATATGAATATATATATATATATATATATATATATAATATAAATATATATATATATATTATATATATAATATATATATATAATTATATTATATATAGGCAAATTTGTAGAAACTGTACTGCTTAGTAACGAATTTAAAAGTTTGGTTGTTTTCTATTTCATGGCGTCTCTTCTCTCTCATCTTCTCCGCTATTTATTTATATGCAATCGACGAATATTTTATCATATTAAATTAAGTAGATAGGGGCAATGCTCAGCCTACGACTATCCAGATCATAGTGACTGAACGAATAAATGTGAAGCAACACATCTTCATTACTAGAGCCTTTTTTATATATTTAGATTGTTATTTGTTTTTTACTTGATTTTTTTGATTTTGAAAGTATTAATATATATATTAATAATATAATATATTAATATACTATATATATATATATATATAATATATATATATATATATATATATAATATATACATATATATATATATATATACTAGTATATATATATATATATAATATATATATATATATATTATATATATATATATATATTATATATTATTTATATATAATTATATATATATATATAATATATATATATAATATAATTATTATATATATATATGGTCAGATTTTTTTAATGCTCACAGTATTTAGCTAGAGACGGCAATCCTACAGTAAAAACAAATTATATATTTTGGACATAAGCTACAAAAATTATAAGGATGGGATTTACTTTTTTTTTTTTTTTTTTTTTTTTTGGAAGTAAAAATTTTTTTTTTTAACTAAAGGAATACCCTAGGGTAAACGCAAAGATGCTAGGAGGTTCGGTCTCTCGGCCTCTACGGGGGGGGGGGACTAATCCCCCCCTCCGCGGATGGTCTCCGGAACCCCCCGCTCTTTGGTCTTTTGGGTGTCAGC
>JABUQX010056814.1:40000-42500 GCA_015478945.1 Trachelipus rathkii
TTAAACACTTTTTTTAGTTTTATTTCTTTTTTTTACCTTTAAACTTTTTATTTTTTAAAAATTTCAGTGAAATACATTAGAAAAGATGTTAAAGAAGTAAATGTGTGTCATAAATATTAGAAAAAAACTTGTTTAAACAGTTTTAAGTATTTTTCAGTTTGCATTACAGTCTCAACCCGTTTAAGTTTCAAAGCAAACAACCCGTCTAGTTAGGGGTGACGGACATATTCAAAAATATATAGGACCACGTTACGTTTTACTGACCTGTCAGTTTAAAATTTTTTTATTTTTTTTTAAACTAAAGAATACCCACGGGTAAACTGCAAAGATGGCAGGAGTCGGGGTCTCTGGCCTGGGAACGAGGTAGACCATTTCTCCTCTCCGGGAGGGTTCCGAACCCTGCTCTTTGGTATTTATGCTGGGTCTCCTTCCAATTTCTCTATGGGGGTATGGAAAACGTCCCCCTCTGTCCCCGTCGGCTCGAGCCCCTTAATTTTTTTCTTTTGTTTTTTTTATTCTTTACATTTTGTATGCTTACGTTGATCTAAAATTACAATTGGTTTTTCTAAGTGTCGTACTTTGAGATATTTCATTTATGAAAATATATTTTTTACTTTTTTATTTTTTACATTTTTGTAATAACCTTTACTGATTTTAAATATGTAATTGGTTTTTCTGTAAGGGTCGTACCTTTTTGAGATATTTCATTTTTTAAATTTTTTTTGAAATAAAGATTTTTAAATAATTATTTAAAATATTTCGAACTTTTGAATCATGTCCATCACCACTGAAATTCAAAGTTAGTATCATATATTAGCAATATGTTAAAAACAAAACAATCAAAACTGTTTTGAGTCTAAAATTATAATAGGTTTATATATATATATATATTAGTATATATATATATAGATAGAATATATATATATATATATATATATATATATATATATAGAGATATATATATATATATATATATATATATATATATATATATATATATATATATATATAATTTTCAAACTAATTTGTATTGCTTGATTTTGTAACTAATTTCGAAAACGAGGGAGTAAGATAAATATATTAAGAAGAAAAGTTTTATTGTGAACCCAAAAATATGGAATGTTTTTCATACAGGCTATTGTTAAAATAAACATTGGTTTGCAAATATGATCTTAATATCATGGAAGATGCAAATGTTTAGATTTGTTTAAGATGAGAAGGCTATGTTTTCGTATTAAAAAAGAAAAAAGAAAAAGAAAAAGAAAGAAATTTAATACATTGTTTTTTAACAAAAAAAATAAATAAATAATTGTTCAATTACAATCTAAATTAAAATGATCATCTGAACTTTAACAAAAAAATAATAAACTTATGAAATCATTTAATAGTGAAAAATGGTGGAAAACCTGTAACATAAAAAGTAATAGAAAACAAATGAGGGTTATTAAATGAACGTAAATAAAGAAATATGTTTTCTATCATGAGTTTTTCAGTCCAAGATTTTCCATCTCCATTTCTCTCATTTTGAATTTTTGTATTTTTCCTGTAATAGTAGCGGGAAATTCAGACACCTGTCTTATATATCTTGGTATTTTATAATGGGCGATCTGAAATCAAATAGAAATTAAACGAATATTTTCAGGAAGTTTAAATCAACATTCTGGATATAAGAGTTTACCGTTTAACAAATATTTGTTAAAAAGAGATTAAATAGAAAACTAAGAATTGAACAAGTAAGTTTGATTCACTTTGCTAACATTACCCAGTGTAAAGAGCCTCTAATTATCTATTACAAAAAGCAATGTTGCTTCGATAAGAATTTTTATTATATTTTAAACTAATAACAAAATCCTACCTTTCCTCTGCTCCAGTTCTTTACTTGTTGAGAAGTTTCTGAACAGTGAATGATGAACCCAGAAGGACTCTCTCCCATTCTCTCATCTGGTACTCCGAAAACCTTACGAAATATTAGGTTATATGTTTACATTACAATTAGTTTTTTAAATAATTGATAAAGTGAAATTTCTATAACTAAGGTGTGACTTTTTGAGTGTCACATGTACACTGTAAAAGGCAGCCTTATTACATTTAAATCTATAATGAAAATCCACTGTCTGCAAAACACCGTTATTTAGAGATTATATTTATTTCAATTGTCAACCTTACTATCCAAAGGAAAATGGGCAGAATGAAAGCTGCTAGAGCAGGACCTACACATTATCTTTAGCTTCAAAATAAAACCTGCATTGAAATCATTTATTTTCGAAAATATTTTCCAAAGAAAATTATTTTTACTAACAGTAGAAGTACATGAGAATAAATAATTCAAGGTTATATATTTATATTCTTACATCATGCTTGTTTGTCTTTACCCATACTCGTATACATCATTTTCATCTCTCAATGACGATCGAGTTAATGGAAACAGGAAATCTGAACAGAAATAAGATAGAGGAGTCTAAATTCTTTGTTAGTTGCGTTCTTCTACTATTTCTGAAGA
>JABUQX010056814.1:47500-50517 GCA_015478945.1 Trachelipus rathkii
TCTGTTTTTAATACCTCCTGAACGCAGTCTGTTTTTCAATTAAATTCTGAAAGGAGTCCTGTTTTTCTATTTTGTCTTGATAACAGTTTAGGCAGCTCAGTTACGTTTATTATTTAACTTTGATAAATTGGTGATTTAAATATTAACTTTTATAAGCTGTATTCAATTTTTATGAAATTATAGTTGTGTGAAGACGCTTTATTAGCTTTAGAAGAGTAAGCATTTTTGTCTTACATGTCCTCTTTATTAAATGTAATAGTTCCATTTAATTATTTAATTTATTTTATATTAATTCTCGGGTTTTTTGAGGAACCTGTCAAATATATTTTGAGTGTTCGTCTTTTCATAAAGCATTCAAAATTTCTTATTAATTAAAACAATGAATTTAGCTCAATAGGGTTAAGTTAAATGAAGCCTTAGCATCTTATGCTAATGGAGCTTAAAGGGGTTATATCGTAAGGTAAACTAGCTTTAAGACTGTCAAGATTATTTTAAAAGATAAGCATAAGCTATTTTTTTTAGTGCATATTTTTTTAAATTTCAATTATTAAAATGTTCATAGCTTGTTCATTTTGCCAGCTGCGTTAACGAATTTTGTATGAGGGTTTTATATTACCTAAAATTCTTGAAATACACAAGTAGTTTCAAAAACAAAACAAATCACAGGCTGGGTACAGGTGAGCCATGAAAAGGAACAAAAGGTAATGATAAGGTACGGGTGGGTTTAATAAATGATAAAAAAAAACGTAGCGATTGGTGCGGGCCTCAAAGTAGGTTCGAACATGTCTCTACATGAGTATTACATTAATGTCACACTTGTTCGTTGCAAGGTGATCCATGGATGGGTATAGCAAAAGAAGGGATTTTATAGATAGTGAAAATCAGCAAAAAATAAAAATAAAAAGCGGAAGAGTCTTGAGGCTGCATACAATCTTGGAACGGCACTATTAAATTTTGTTCAAAGAATATCCTGACTGTAAATTAAGGAACTTACCCTTTGGAAAATCTCGCTGAATTAAAAATTATTTTTCTTTCATATATCAAATCTATAGATAGTGAAAGAAAAACTCTGACCAAAATTTAAAACTACGCGGACAAGTGACAATTATAAAAGGATAGACGGAAAAACTATTTTGGAACGTTCGAATTTTTGTTTTATTTACCCCTTATACCATGGTCCATAAAAATCCATTTGTGTAATAAATCCATTAAAAATGTGTTTGTTTAATTGATAAAATGTGTATGACTAGGTCTCAAAATTGTAATGAAAATTCTATTATGACATAGGAATTGATTGAAATCGAATAAACAATTTTTTTTATATATATACTTCTACGAGTATGAGTTCGACGGCAACATAATTCTTACAAGGAGTCCAATTTGCAATGATATTTAGTCATTCACACAGTTATGCAGACAATCAGAATATGCAACAAAAAGTGCTAATAAAAATGACATCTACATATTCACCCAAAATTACATCTACCCCAATATTCACCTCAATATTAGTCAAAATTGATAATTCATTTTCCTATTCTAATACTTAAATAATAAAATTGTTATATTAAAAAGTCTCTAAAAGTTAAATAAATATTTCGAATGATATTGAAAGTCTTGTAAACGACAACTCTACATTAACCTTCTTACCTGCGCTTCTATGATTTCTGGATGACTTATAAAGAAATTCTCTAATTCGGCTGGATAAATATTTTCACCTCCTCTGATAATCATATCTTTAATTCGACTGCGCCGTGTCATTTTCTGTCACAGGCTGCTGATTGTTGGATATATTTATATTATATATATATATATATATCATATATATATATATATATATATATATATATATATATATATATATATATATATATATATATATATATATATATATATATATAAAGTTACTTTAACGGAGACACGGAACGGGAGGTTTGATCAAAAGAAAATTCTCAGGAAGACTCTATGATACATAATAGATGTTGCTTAGGGGTGAAATGAGGTTAGGTAAGAGGTTAGGTTATTGTTAGAATATTCTTTACTAATGTTTACTACTTAAAATTTACTTATGTACATCTGATAAAAGATACAATAATATTTGGAAAAAAAGGTTACATACACACTTTTTATTTTAGATTTTAAACCCCAGAAATAATTGTGAAAAATATATTTAATTTTTTTTTTTTTTTAATAAGGTAAAATAGGACCCTAATAACACATTAGGACCTTTTTTGTTCAAAAATAATAATTAGTGCCAAAATGGGTCACGGGTGACCCATCCGGACTTAACAGTATATTTTTTAATATTTGGCACTGTAGTAATTATCATATAAATAATATAAATTACTATATAAACATGCAAATAAGGTATAAATAAATACAGTTATATATTTCTGATTTTTTTATAAAAGCAGCAGGCATATACGTATAGCTCCTAATGTTATTCCAGCTTGTAATAAAAGTAAAAGTAATAGAAAAATAAAAACAAAATTTTTATAACTTTTTTCTATATATATATATATATATATATATAGGTAGTATATATATATATATATATATATATATATATATATATATATATATATATATATATATATATATATATATATATATATATATATATATATATATATATATATATATATGGATGAGCGAGGGAGTGTAGAGTAAGACTAGACTCAATGCTTGTTTTGTGGTACTGAAGAAACACATAGTGCTTGTTTTCCTGAGGGACCAGACACTGATGAACTTTGCATTTCTTCGCATATGGCACTTGTCTTGAGTTTTATGCAAAGTTTGCACTTGTTTCCTGTCCCAAACATTAAAGCCAGTGGAGAGCGCCATTGCTGCTGCACCTGACAGACCATGAGAGCATGGCCTCAGGTCAGTTCCCGCTTCTCTTTCTCCTTATTCTGGCCCTTAGCCTCCAACCCTGGCTCCAGCTCTGGCCTCAACTTTGGTAGTGCTCGGTCTTCTCTTGGGGTACCACTAACTTTAGAGTTCAGTAAACCTTCTGTTAT
>JABUQX010056815.1:0-30823 GCA_015478945.1 Trachelipus rathkii
AAAACAATTTTTATTTATACATAAACGTCTCGCTGAACCTCAAACACCAATCAAAAAATATTTTTCATTGTCCTCAGCGAGTGGAGAGATGAGAAATATAGTAAGGAGAGATGAGTGAGAGATAGATAGAGAGAATTTAGAGATCAGATAGTGTGGACAGGAAAGAAATGAGAATATTTTAATTATCAATCTATATTTATAGAGTTAGAGTGATATTAGCTTTCTATAGATTTTTCCAAATCCGAGATCAGAGATAGATAATATATTAAATAGTATTTATATAGAGTAGAGATATAAGAGATAGAAGAATAGAATATAGAGTTATAATTAGATATATGAATATAGTACGAGGATATAGAGTTATAGGGATAGAGAATATGATATATTATAATTATGATATAATTATAGGAGAGAGGTGATACTATATATATAGAAGTAGATATAGATATATCAGAGATACAATATAGATATAGATTTATAGAGTTAGATGAAATAAGATACGATATATATATACTCAAAGATGATACAAAAACCAAATGTAAGACCGCCGAGAGTGTCAAAAAAACAAAATATATTTTGATCCTATTAGCCATTAGGTCCTTCTTTTTTTAAACTTTTCAATTTATACTTCAGTTTTTTGAAATTGTCAATAGCTATAAATTAAATCGAAAATCCCCGATGTTAAATGACTAATTCCATTGTTTATTTGGGTTTTGTTAATATTGTATTGCATATAGTCAAGAGTCATTGTCAATATATATGTAGTATAGTAAAGACAACTATTGGTGGTTTTCACAGTTATTATAATTACCAAAATCACATACATAATATAAGAACATGTTTTATCCAACACTTTTATAACATTGAACTGAAGTTTTGTTCTCTCAGCGAAAAGAATTGATCTTTTTTACACACAAGAAGAGGGGAGGCATAGCGTGTTATTCGAACCCCGAATTCTTGTGTTCCGCATCCTAACACTCTTAGAAACGGATTTTTTCCTCACCCAGCGTAAAATACACTCGTGCAATCTAGGTGGGTTGAATAGTTCAGGTACTTCGCTAGGCACAAAATTTATTTAAACATTACAATATTTATTGCATATAAATGGCTAATATAATAGTCGTAACTGGATATTCGTAATCTCCGGATTTCAAATTACATTCTTATGATAGGTGAAATGGAGAATAATTCTGAGGCAATCTAAGATGTTCGATGTAAACTCACCAGCGGTATTCAAAGACCTATTTTGCGGAATAAACCCCGCAAACAATTATTGTTATTGTAATGGTCCTAATTGGGTTTACCCTTATCCTTGAGATGGTACTCAAGTGTAGTTACCTCTTTGACCAACATTTAGCTAAAAGGAAAGCCCATCATTTTACCTCTGAAAGCTTAGCTTCCATGAGGACATGAGGGGGTGTGTCTTGACACTGAACCTCCGCCGAGGCCTTCCCCACTAACACTTCGGAGTCACAAACAGAAGACCAACCAAGCAACACAGCACAACACCAAATAATCAAAGGAACCAACAACCACACACCTGGACCCATTAAATCCTAAACATAACCCAAACATATATTAAATTAATTATATATTAATTAAATTAATATATTATATAAATTAATCTTAATTAAAAATTATCATGAATATAGTTTTCAGACTTTTAATTCTATCTTAAGAAGTAAATTTAATTATTATAATATTATTAAATAATATTAAATTATATATATAATTATATTATATAATAATAATATAATATAATTCTATATATAAAATAATATATAATATTAATAAATAATAAGTAAGATAATAAATAAAAAAATGTTTTAATAATTTAATAGAAATTTATGAATAATATAAATATAATTAATCATACAACATAAAATGTATCAAAATTAATATAAATCATAATTGTTAAACATTATTGTTTTATTGATAAGGGAAGTCAAAATTATGATCATTAATAATGTTATTAGAATAAAATATGAAATAAAACAATCACAAATTTGATATTTAGAATAAAAAAATATTTAAACAGTTTCAAGAATAATTTTTCAGAAGCCTCATGAACCTATCTAGATATAAATGTATTTATCCAATTTAACTTCATTTACCTAACTATAATATAATAATGATGTTACAATATTAATCAAGTAGGCGCTCCAATACACGTAACAAATGCCATACACAACAAACACACACACAACATATATGGAAAATCATAAAAAAATAATTCCAAAACTTTCTAAATGCCGATAAAAATATAATTATTTTCTCCTGATATTAGAAATTGCTTAAATTAAACCGTTATATTTTATTATTTCAAAAAAAAATTAAATTTCCAGATATTAATTCGATGCGCTTCAATATTAAATCATTTTATTTTAGTCTTATTAATATTGTTAAGTTTTTTATTTTAATAATTCTATATGAATATAAAATAAAATTTAACATACCATATGTAATTTATTTATATATTTAAAAATAATAGTTAAAGTAGTAAGCAAGATAAATTCTCTCAAATAAATCAAATTTCACTTAGAGACCTTAATACACTGTAAATCTTAATTGGTATGAACTCATTTGATAATGAGTATTGTCTGAGAACCTCTTCTCCTACAGTAATATAATGATAATTAATAATATTTTGCGAATAAGAATTAAACTGAATTATATGTATATAAAAACATATAATTACAAACTATTTAAGGTACTAATTGAATAATTTTAAATATAATAATTTAATTTACATTAATATAAATTATAATGATAATGAAAATTATATATAAATGTAAATAAATATTAATAAACAATAAAATATGGATAGTGATGCAGTTCCTAAAATTATAACAATAATAGTACATTATTCTAAACAAATCTAATATTATTGCTAGTTAATAATTTGATTAGATCTTTATGGACGACTACCAAATCTATAACATAAAGTCAATTAATATCCTTGACTGAATAATAATACGGTTAAGAGATAAGTCTCGAGTAATTTTTCTGACAGTAGACAAGCCTGATGAGTAGACTATAAACACTAGTTCCTATCATTTTAGCAATAGTTGTCTCAACGTAAAAGGGAAAATGTAAATACCAGAAACTTCAAAGGAACAATCAACTGCTACCTTGCAAAGTGAATGACAAGAAATATATATATACTATATAACTCTATATATATATATCTATAATATATATCTATTTCTCTATAATAATTATAATATATATCTATATTTTCTTCATAAAGTATTATTATCCTATATTATATATATATATACCTTATATATTATTTATCTCACAAAGGGTGCTTGGAACTTCTGCTGAGACTACACGGCATTCTGTTAGGGTGCTTCTTGTTAGGAGCAACCAACCAAAGTCAAAGAACGCCGACATGGGAACAACAGGCTGGTTGCGACAAATTTGCAATAATAATGAGATAATAAAAATTTCGCTCTCGGCAGCACTTGAACCAGCGATAACAGCGTAGCCGTCAGACATTGTACAGCAGGCTCTACCATTATTCCGATCAACCTCCATTTTCTTCTTTAATTTTTTTTTTATTGTCTGTAACCTATCTCTTCCAACTTTTTAACGGATAATATGCCACGTCTATTTTCTTAATACGGAACAACCCTTCTATTCAGCATGATTGATCGGAACAGTCCAGTATCCTATAGATTTCTACAGAAAACTGCTATCAGATGAGCAAGGCAAATACTCCGCATTCGACCGTGAACTTCTATCAGCCTATTATTCTGTTCTTCATTTCAAGCATATGGTGGAATGACTTACCTTAGAAGAGCAGATAACATTGTGCAGATGCTTTTTCCCGGATATACTCGGTAGCAGTAGATGACTTCTATTTATCTGCTATCACTCGTCTTCAATCAATAGATGAAGAAACTATCACTTTTCAGCCTCATCTTCATTCTTACCTTCTAATATGAATAATCTTCAAGTTGGTGCGATAGTGCATCTTTAGCTACTTCCTTCACGTGTCTGCGCAATTTTGCTTAAACCCTTTGTCCTAACAGATCGTTCCAACAATTTTCGTCCAGTATGTCTGATATCCCTCGGAATTAAGGCTTCTCTCGTCGATAAGACTGATTATTTCTTGGATGTGGACTTGGATCCGTTGCGCCTGTTATAACAGGACCTTCGTGACCATCAGAGTTTTCGTTAGTTCTTGTCAACAGTGCCAACTTTCAAAGATTCAACGCCATACGAAACCACCTATATCTACTATGGAAATTCCGTCACAGTCTTTTGAAACAGTACATAGCTCCAGTCTTCAGATATCTTCTCAACTGCATCGACAAAAAAGACTAAGTGGAGAGAAGCAATTCCTCTAGTGAATACGACTTCAAAATCTTCCGCAATCGCCTTCATGCAATGTATATCAAGATTTGGTATTCCTCTATGTGATCCTCAAATAGAGGACCACAGTGTGAATAAGAATTTTTTACCGAAATACCAAATTTGATTGGATTTCACAGGCTTAGGCTTTGGAGAAGCCCTTCCGTAGCATCCTTCAACAAATGGCCAAATCGAAAGATTTCATCGATCGCTGAAGAGTGGTATCATGGAGCGGAAACAAAACTGGTTACTCTGTCTTCCAGACATCATGCTAATCTTCGTTACCTTACTGATGACTCCGGATTCTCTCCATTTTAAACAGTAGCAGGGAAAAAACCTCTTTGTCCTTTAAAACTTACAAGCACCTAAAAACAGAGATTCTTAAAACGACTTCATAAGAAAATTTATGGCTCACATGAAACAATTGGAATTCGACAGCTCTACCACCCTCCTTCATTTCCTTCCTCTTCATCATACATTCCTAACGAACTTCCAAATCTGCATCCCATGTCGTTTCTTGAGCTTGATCGCATTCGTGAAGGAATCGGGAAGCACCTATTCTGGCTTTTTCAACGTTCTGCAATCGGATGCATCCTATGCTTCAAGGGGCCAACTTCCTGATGACGGGACGGATGTCAAATTTTCGATTTGGTTGTTTGAAGTCTGCTCTGTTACTCCCTCTTGTACCTCCCCTAGATGGTCTCCTCAATCGGATTGATGGATTGCCTTCACAGATCTGGTTTCTTCCAATTTAGCGATGATTTCGCCTTCATCAATGGTCACTTCACTACTGATCAAAAGGATAGCAGCTTTAGGTATCTTGGATCGTAACCCCGTACGCAAATTGCTGTTTCTATAAATAATATATTTTAGCTCAATTTAGTTGTCATACCAAATTTTATTTACCGATTAATTATGTTCTGCTCTCTTTATGGGAGCAAAACCCGTGTACCTTTATATATGTGTGTTTAAAATGTGTGATAGTAAAACATATTATTAAAGCATCTTTAAAATTTCCCTACAATAATTGTTAGTTGAGATTAAAAATATTATAGAAAATGGGCAATCTAAGGTACTTATATTCCAAACTCATCAATTCGGATAAAAATCCACTGTTCCGTATTTTTTTAAAAATACATAAATTCTATTTTATTATGTATAATTTCAGTTATAATATATTTTTATATTTATTTGCAATTTTATTATAACTATTATAAAATTTATTTAATTTATAATATAAAATTTTCATTATTAAAAATTATCTTATATATGGTAAATTGTACATAGCTTTGTTTATTTCCTTTAGAATTTCTAAAATTCTCGATCTTAACTACAGGAAAAAATTTTTTGAAATGCCTTACGTAGACCACTCCTCATAACTGAATTGCGACGAGTAGTAATTAATATTTGTCCTTTTAAACATTGAATTATCTAAATTTCACGTTCCTTATTGTTCTCTTATGTAATTATATAAAATGGATAAAAAAAAAAAAAGCTAACCAAAAAAATTTACGTTTTTTCACCAAACCATAAATAAGATGATAAACTATAAAGTCGATTTAACGACTTATTTGTTGTCTGGGTTAACCTTGTCTTGTGACGACCAAAGTGTTAACATAAAGCTCTTCCTGGTAGTGAAAGATTGCAACTTCTCAAAATATAGAAAAGTCTTTCATATCGCTCTAGTACCTGTTTATATTTTATGGCTCTTTAAGTTAAAAAGCTGAAGTAGTTTCGAGATAACTTTCAGAAGAATCAATCAACTACTATCAGTGCTCAGCTGGTACTGATCAAGAATCTATATATATTTATATTATATAGCTAATTATATATATCCTATATTTATCATTTAATCTCTTAATCCTATATATTTCCAGAATATTCCTTTATATTATGTCATTATACCATCAATTTGCTGACTTTTTGCAATACAATATATTCAGATTGTATATATCAACAAAATGAAACTAAACTTTTATCTGACGTCTATCTTTTTATTTTTAAAATCGTAGATTAAAAACCTCAAAATTGTTTAGGAAAGTTACGTCGTGATTTTCCCTAAACTTAATCCCACCTCCACATACGAACCCATTTGCTTTATATATATATATATATATATTCATATATATATTACTTATTATTATATATATACTATTATATATATATATTATATTATATTATATAAATTTACTTAAATATTATTTACTATTAATATTATATACTTATATATATATATATATATATTTATATATATTGTCAACATTAACCGGAGTAAATTTCATAGAACGTGGCAGAATTTTAAAAATAATTTTTGTGCACTTCTATTCGATTTTATTGGAACTCGGAATTCAAATAAAATTTCAGCCAAATTGTGGATCGGACCGATACTGGTCGAGTAGAAGATTATTTCATTTTCTTGTAATACAAAAGCTTCTTTGAGTTTCAAGAGATTGAAGATGGTAATAAAATTCACAGAAAATCTATGACCAAATAATTTTTATTTGTACCACATAATTATGTTGTTAATTTGTTTACTGAAAAACTAGATTCTTTAAATATCTTTATTAATGGTATATTTGTTATTTTTGCTTTAATTTAGTGCGAGAAATGCATAAAAAATAACGGAGGAAGAGGAAATATATAGCGATAGATATAAGTTATATATATTTATCTATATATATTACTTATATTATATTTATATATATTATTATATACTATATATTCTATATATATATATCTTATATATATCATATATTATAATATATATACCCTAATAATACTTATATATTATATATATTATATATATATATATAAGTAATGGCGCAACATATATGCCACATGTTTTTAAGAGTTTTTAAATTTGTTATGAACGACTCCCCAAAAGAGTGAACGAGTAAAAAGATTCCATACTATACTTAATAGCAAAAGCGTAAAGTTCTAGAAAAGTAGAGAAATGATGGTTAGTTAACTAGCTGGTCCTTAGATAAAGTAAAGACTTTTTGTATGTTGCATTAAATTAGTTGGAAATGACCTTAGTGTTACCAGGCAAACCGGCATGAAAGCAAATGACGGTAACTGACATAACAAATCATATCTTTCCTAAATGCCAAGGTGTTGGGATCTGTGAACGAGAGGACACTCTTTCAGTATATCATAATAATTATATATATATATATATATATAGATATTATATTTATATATATATATTATAAATATATATATAATATTATATATATTATATATATATAATATTTTAATCATATATTATCTTCCTAATTAAATATATATATTAATATATAATATATATGAATTATATATATTATATATATATACCGAAATAATCTATAATATTATATATATATTTAATATATATACTTAATAATATAATTTATTTATATTTATTAATATATTATATATATATATTTATCTATATATATATTATATTATCTCCTATATATATCTAGTATATATATCTATATATATCACTATATATTATATTATTATATTATACTATATACTGTAATATATAATATATATTATATATATATATAACCCCCTAAAAAATATTTTATATATAGTATATAGTATATATATTATATAATATATAGTATATACTATAGTAGTACTAAGTATATATCCCATAATATTATATATACCTTAATAATATATATATAATATAATAGAATAATATATATATATATTATATATATAAATATATTATATATATATATGCCATGAAATAAACAAATAGTATATATTATATAATATATATATGAATGAAAAGGACAGACACTGAAATATTTCCGAAACAATATTATTCTTCTTCGATGTTTCACACAACAAGTGTCATCAGTCAGGATCTAGTAAAGATATATTAAAAGGAACATGAAAAAGTTATAAGTCTTCTTTTTTTTCCCATAATTAATCTATTTTATATATATAATTTATGACAGTGTGGTTCGGTGGTTTGGGTTGATAAATATTTTGGAGAAACTTTCTAATGAGTTTAAAAAGCACTTGAAAATAAGTAAGTTGAATGTTAAGGAAAGTATTTGTGTAAGAAAACTCAAATTCCTATGTAAGAGCATTAATTATAGATCAAATAGAGCTTATCTTATAAGCTTCTGTTGCCTGGAAAAGGGTACAAATGGGCGGGACATGAGTTTAAATTTCATGGGTTTGAAAACTATAAAAGTTGGTTCACCCTTGAGTATTTGTGAACGTGTTTTTTCTGTACACTTGATGTAGAAAAATTGGAGTCCCCTCTCTTTAATCAGCTACATCCTCAGAAAGAACAGAAAGGTTTCATCTGTACTCATGCTCCAAGGAAAATTCTGAAATTAAGTGAAAAATACACCGGAATTTGATGTAATACAGAACGGGCAGCTTGTTTCGAAGGTCTCTGAATGTACAAAAATATCATCTACATGCGTCTGCTAAAAAAGGTTGACTTTCCCAAACTGAATTTATTAATTAAAATAACTTATGAGATTGAATTAATAAAATGAAATTTACAAATTTTTTAATATGAAAATACAAGCTTTCGAATATCAAACCTTCCTCCCTTAAATAAACGTGAAACTATGAACGACTTATTAGAGTTTGTGACATTTAACAAAGTTAAGTAGAGTATACTGAATCATTGTTTACCGACAAAAGGAGCTTCTTAAAATAAGAATTTATTTTTTATAGCAACTATAATATTATTATAATTTAATATCATGATGATATTCATGTTATTTGTTTTGTCTATAATAAAATGTTCAATAAGTTTTATTTGTCCGTAATTGTCTATTATGGTAATCATTTGTGCATTAATTTTAATGTTAACTAAATAGTTTTCATTTCTTTTTTTGATACAAAATGCGGAATCTTCCTCATCGTTTTACACTTCTTTAAATATTGATATTTTAATATTTTAAAATCTATCGTCTCATCTACATGAATCTTTTCATACTTATGACAGTAAATTTTATATGATTCACTTTTAAAATAGGTTTATAATTTTTTTAAAAGATAAAGGTACTGATTTAACTAAGCTTATGACTGTTTTTGTAATATGCCTTAGTCTCTTCATTTAGGTTGCTATGAAAAACTAATGTTTTCGTACTTAAATTATCTTAAAAATTTAACACTATAATACTTTTTTTTCTAATCAATTATAAGGTTGAATCAATTTTATAATCAGGATAAGTCTTTTTAAATCAGGGATGGCATTTTTAGTGATTTTTTTGATTTTTTAAAAAAAAAAATCGATTTGTGATTTTTTTGATTTTTTTTATTTTATTCTATTTTTTCAGATTCGCAACGTCTTAACGCGATAATTAATATTATTATTTGTAATCTTGCATTAATTTATTATTTTAGCATTTGCAGTAATTATTCCTTCCTAATAAAAATAAAAAATTATTTCAAATCATAATCAAATAAAAGGATCCTACAATCAATAGAAATTTTACAACGGATAAAGAATCAACACCAAATATGAACCCACCAATTGCATCAATAGTATTTATATAGCGGGCACTATATATAGAGCTATAGATACTCTTACTCTTCAAGGAGTGGTTTTGCTTGTA
The DNA here is from genome assembly GCA_015478945.1 of Trachelipus rathkii. Taxonomy (NCBI): domain Eukaryota; kingdom Metazoa; phylum Arthropoda; class Malacostraca; order Isopoda; family Trachelipodidae; genus Trachelipus; species Trachelipus rathkii. The sequence continues at coordinate 9,939 of JABUQX010056815.1, forward strand.
GGTGTCAGCCTAAGACCCGGAGTTTGACGAGCTAGGCGGATCATCAACATGGGATGGACAAGTCAAAAAGTTAGGGAGGACAGTGCACAATGATATGGAGAGGATAACATAGGAGAGTGCTAGGCTAATTATATATCTACATAACACTATTGATGGAGGTTACAACCTATAAAGAAATATAGATCACAAGATAAACAAAATGGATATATATAGATTCCAAAAATAGGGTTGCCTTCTTATATTAAATTTATATGAGGTTGCCAAAACGTAGACCAAAATTTTCTTGTGTTTTAATATATTCTTCTCATGTAAGTTATTTTTAATTTGTGGTAAAGAAGATATATTAGAGAACAGAAAATGTTCATTAGAGAGACATTTACATAGGTGTATACACAACATAGGATACTACACGTACAATAATTGTATAGTATAATGTTTCACAATAATGTCCACAAATTTGTGACTCCTAGATAAAAGAGCGATGTCTAAATAAATGGTCGTGTGTTTGTCTCTGCAGATCCATGTTTTTGCTTTCCACCGAGGTAGGATTAAAAAAATCACTTTCTCGGTCATTTCCGGACCAGAGCGTGTTTCGTAGCCTCTGTAAGTGTATCTCTGACACTACTAAATGATCTTAGTGAACCTAAAAGCACATAGTTGTGTAATTAGCGTCCAAACATGGAGAAGAAAAAAAATAAAAAAGGAATAAGATATAAAGAGTTCGGTAAGTTGGTGCCACTAGTAGAGATACTCTCTTATTACCATTAGTTGGTGAGAATTTTTGATTAATATCTTTAGAAACTAGAAGTATCTTTAATTTAATTAGATCAAAGGTATATAGTAAAGTTCGCAGAGACATATCACGATAAAATTAATGAAAATCAAATAATATATTAGGAATGAAGATGTAATAATACATAGATATACTAAATGGAATTATAATGAGAAACTATAAATAGCAATAACCTCTTCTGTAATAGTAAACAGAAAGGGTATTGTAATTTATAGTTTAAAAGTAGTATATAGTTAGAGTAGGTGTTCTATCTAGCTAATCCTTGGTTTCGAGTCAGCAGTATGAGAATTTCTTGTGAAAAAATAGTTTGGGTGGCTTTACATATTGGAAGATCTCTTTGATGAGGAAAAGAATCTGATAGTTTATTAGGTATTAATCAACAATTTTATAGATGACATTTTCTCTTAAATAGATATCGATAGATATGATTGATAAAAGTAGTGATTAGTCACAATGCACATATTAAAGAATCTAACTGGATAGTAATATGGTGGTTCAAAATGAAAGAGCATTTCATCGAGTCTATTGTTTTAGACTAAAGAGAAGTCATCTAGTAAAGTTGTCTATGTATATATTAACTGATCCTATCCTTACTTGTCAAATGTCCGCGTCAGCCAGCAGTCTCATAGCAACCCTATTGGGTAACAACTATCACGCTAAGCCGTAATTCTAGACGAGGATAACCTTTAATATAGCACCCTTTTTACCATAATGTCCATAGAGTGGTGCAATATCGAGGTAGGAAAGCAGATTGCTTTTTGAGAATATAATCTATTTGAGAGGTTAATCGAAGCTTGTGTGCAGCAGAAACTGCAGAAGGAATTATAAAAATAAAAAGTTTTTTCTTGGATAGAACAGTGTTAAAGAAATTTGCCTATATCTTTCTCATATGAGTGAAAGTATTAATTACAGTTACGCTTAGACCAAGAGATCGTCTATCCAATATCTTTAGATAATACCGAGACCTTATGATATAACCATTTTCTCTCAATATACAGTAGTTAGGAGCAAGGAGTACCTACCGATTACTCATTCTCACCGTTACTAAGGGTGTAGTCTAATGTAGACTGCCTTACGCTAAATTTTAAGCAAGAAATATAGATTCCTATTATCTTCGAAAGTACGGATAATAGGAAGGTTTTAAGTTTGATCCTCTCAGGTGTGGAAAGGCGGTATTATGACACCACAGAGAGATATTTCATAGAATATATTTGTTTTAATATACTTATTAAAATAATTTTATTTACAATTTTTTTTTTAACTTGCATAGATAAAAAGTATAAGTATTCAGTAACAGGATTATCTCTATTTTACTTTTAAAGTTATAACTTTCTATGCAATAGAATAAATTATTTTTTAAACATAATTGGAGGAAGGTCATAACCGCAGCGAGATGGAGCAGGATTCTATGTCGGGTAATTTTAAAATGATCAAACTTACAAAGTCGCACAAAAATATATCCTGCTCTGTAAATCCTGTCTATATATATCAAATATACATATAACCATTATATAAAAAAATTAATAATGTTTTTATATTTATATATTTTTAAAAAAAAAAAATAAATCCTACAATAGGCTAAACTTTCACTAAACACCGAACAAGATATTACTAAGACCAAACAAAAAATAAATTAAACTTTTTATATACTCTTTATATTAATTAGCATTGAGAGTCAATACGGCTTTATGTAATTAAAGTTCCACTCATATAAATAATTATTATATATATTATATTAGTATATCTCTCTTTTAATTTATCTAATAATTATTATTAAATTAATTAATTTATATAAATTATTTAAAGCATGAATGAAGAATTATTAAATTATTATACGATATTATTATTCATTATATTTCATTATTGTTATTATTATTCTTTATTATTATATTAATATTATTAATATTATTATTATATTATTATTAATTTATTCATTTATATAACTTTTTAGATTATTATATTATTATCTTATTAATTATATTATTATAATTAAAGTTATTAAACAAACGTTAATTAATATAAATAGTAAATGGTCTAAGCCGTTATAATATAGACTTTCGAAGTTAAAAATATATAATCAATTTTTTCAACTTCAATCACATTTTAAATATTATGATCATATTAAAGAGATTTATTAATATTTAAATAAAATATAGTATTATTTAAATAACTACAAGATAACTAAGTACATAGATAATAATAATTAATTTAAAGTATATTTTAAAATAAATTAATATAAATAATAATTTATTAATTCTACATTAATAATAATAATATACAAAATAATAATATATAATATCATATATATATAAATAATATATTAAATAATAAATATTATATAATATCATAATATTAAAATATAATAATAATATAAAATAATAAATAATAATAATTACAATTAAATTAAATAATAATAATATAATAATAATAAATTATCATATAATCAATAATAATAATAATAATAATACATACAATTACAGTATTATATTATCCATTAAATATATATAATATAATCATAATAATATGATTCAATGACACCCATGAAAGACATTAACGACAGCTGAGGCTAGGAAAATGTCAACCGCCACTCGCCACTGGATATATTATAATAATATAATAAATTAATAATAAATATAATATATCATATGATAATTATATATATAAAATAGTATATTAAATAAAATAATATTAATTAAAATTATATATAATTAAATAATATATAATAAAATAATAAATAATAAATTAAATAATATAAAATATATTGTATATATTTGAAAAATGAACTATCAATTGGTTATTAAATCTATTTCTATTTATTATAATTTATGTATATACATGCCTATCATAAGTAAAATGCTAAACATGTTAATTTCATATTGGCTAACTTAAATATAACTATGTAAATTCTTATATCAATATAATTTTATTATATTATTTCAACCTATAACATTTGTTCCCACGAAGCTTGAGCGGGTATAGGGTTGAGGTGTGAGTACAGCTCCCTCAATTCACAAGATACCTATACAACCTGTGCTTAATAAATATACCAATGGCCTACTTTACTGTACCGAGTATAGCTCATAAATATAATCCATACCTATGACTATCTGTATCGATACTTTAACTACACCACTCTACTATGAAACTCACTTAAATATACTTATCCATGCCGGTACTTACACTATGAACCGATCGTATCCCTTGCACTTACTACTCCTATTACTCTACTCGTCAAGACAATATAATCCGTATCTTTTACACCGCTTACCTCTAACACATATTATCTAAATCTAAAACTAACCAGTACCTATAACTTCCTTTCTCTTGACAACCTATCAATTCCCTCCCTTCTACACTAGTCAATCTCCTTTATACTCCTCTATACTCTATACCTCAAAAACATTATTATCGAAATCGGGTACTAAAATTATCTATAGCCTCGTCACTTGATTACCTCCTATCCTTATTTGCCTGCTAATAATACTCATCACTCAGTCACACTATATACCTATACCTTAGTATGAGCTCTTGTTCGGTAGCGATTTCCGCACCGGGCCTTGCCTTAGCTGACTTCGGCAACTCTAATATATTATTTTAGGAAAGCAAACGCGCACGTTGACCCTCATCCTAAGGTATCTATCATATGTCACTTTAATAACACGTACTGTATGCCTGAACACGGCAGTTCTAACTTTTATTGTTCCATAAAATATTTGCAGACCATAGCAGTCTTGTTTAACCATTTGGCACTCGCACACAAAGCCTTTTAACTTTATATATATAACTCATTCATAATATACCCCTTTATTATACTCCCCTACTTAATATCTAATTCTTCTTGGAGGATCTAGCATTCAACTATCACACATCAGTTTCTACTACTAATACTAACACTCGAGGTGGTTATAACTCAAGATTTATTTATCTATATCATATTGTATATTATTACTTAATTATTATGTATATAGTGAATCTACCTCATATCACCCTATATATATACCTACTATATCATACTAGCCTTTATTCACCTCAATATTTATCTCTCATCAGAACGACAACCGTCTCACGCACCTTCTCCATCGAGTCAGCGCATCTTCATTTAGAAGGTGTAGAGGAACATTGTACACACCATCTAATCTATATAAAAAACAGTATCACCAACATTTACAATAAATACATATTTCACTAACAGCATAAATTAATTGGTAGTCACAGCCTTTTCGACCTTTTTTTTTTTTTCTTTTTTTCTCTCCTCTCTTTCCTCTCATCCTATGTAACACTCCTCACTCTCTCACTTGCTACTTCTCTGTTCGCCACTGTTACTCACTCCTGAAGTTACACTTTCTTGCAATAACAATATCTGATCAATGAAAAGACACACATTTCTTTGCGCACCCTACTACCACTTCCTCGTATACTGCTTTTCAATCTCCCATAATCTTCTTAGCCTTGACGTTCTTTCTCGCTACTCTGAGGTTGTCGCCATCAGCATCACATACACAACGGCATACTTGGAGGATATCCCTTCCCCTCATCTCAATCTACCCCATCCTTTAACTTTACTCGACTTTCGATCCTACCCCGTCTTCCATTACGTTTCCATTTATCTCTTCTTCTCCTTCTACAAAATTTTTTTCAACATCAAACCTTCAACACTTCTTTTCTAACTACATCCATGATACTCAGAGATATAGCTCTCCAGCACCCAAGCGAAGCTTTTATATACTATGGAACAAAACATACCAACGTAGCATGACTCACTGCTCCTTTGCAGATTTGGTGCGACAGACGACAATCCATCGTGGGCGTCCGCTGACAATGAGACCATCACGCTTCAGCTCAATCTTGAGGAATTATGCCAATCCATAAATAACATATTACTTCAACGATCCCTTCTTATATTAACTTCTCTTTATCTCACCCAACATTACTCTTCTACTATTCAGCATCGTGGAGAGACCGCTTCATAACCAAATTATACACCCTCTAAATTATTTAGCGACATTGACAAACCTCTTCACAGCATGACATAAATTGCTCCTCACACTAGACTCAATCCACCCGTCACTTACTTCCATCTCTACATTAAGCAATGGTCACTTAACGTATTCCTCTGATAATATTCATAGAGAGAAACACCCCATTTTCCACTGTTCGCAATTGGATTCTCTCTACGCGCAGCCGTTCTCTCACCCGACATATTCTTATTGGGTCAGTATCAACTTGGGTACCACCACAACGACTCTTACTCGCTCTCCTACCTTCATTGCTATAATGGTTTGTTTCGCGCTCATTTCTCTCAAAGACCTTACGCTCCAGGGTCATAACACTCACTATTCTTCTCTCAGTAGCCTACAATGTTATCGCTTACGTGAACACAGCTTCTGATCTCATACACTCACATAATACCTTACCAGCCATGAAAGTACAGTCAATAACACTCAGTATCCTTCACTGCTATCGTATTACGCTTAACTCGGTGCGGAGCTATTCTCTACTGTTAACACCGAAAATATCGGTATGCACTAAATCCCTAGTTGTCCGACTCTTCTCATTCTGGTTAGTAACCTTTTTTTCAACCACTTTCTCAAAACATATTTTATATTTTAATCTCTGAATAAATTCAATCTTAATACTCCAGTGTTTTCATCTCTCACTTTCCACTTCCAGACTCTTCGGGATTCCCTTTTTTTTCCTTTTCTATGCCTAATATATTTTCTCCATTTTGGTATTTTCATCCTCTCCCTCCTCCCCTTTCAATTCCCCATCCACCTCCTGCATATCTTCTCCCTGCTACCTTCACCCCTTCATTTTAATAGTCCCTAAATACTCCCTTCCCCACTCTTCCTCACGCTCTATTCTCTTCTCCTATCATTTCCCCATCTCTCCCTTAATCCTTCTTCCTCTACCTCTTTCTTCCTTATATATATATTATATATATTATATTTATTATATATATATATAATATATATATATAATATTATATATATATATTTATATATATATATATATATATATATATATATATATATATATAGAAAGAGTATAAAAGACAAACAAAAGAAAAAAAAAAATAAAATTTTTTTAAGAAAAGTTTATTAAGAAAATGTAGATAGATATGGTATTAAATATAAAAATCGTCTTTTTCTATTATAAAAATTTGATTTAAATTATATTAATAAATTAATATAAGTTTATCGTATGTTGGCAAGTAATGATTAGAACTCTGAGTGAAATAAGGATATTTTTTAACTTAGTATTATTTTTGAGCGTAGAAGAGAAGGCTCTGTTTCTAATTCTTTTAAAAGAAAATTATGATGCATTTTATGAAATAAGTAGTAATGATTATGAGCAAAATATGTGTTCAAATAATCATCTTTATAGATTGATATAATTTTGTAGAAAATTTGTATGATAAAATAAATTGAGAAAAAATAACCTGACTTGACCTGACCTGACCTGACCTGACTAACCTAACCTAAGCCTAACCTGACCTAACATAAGAAGAAACCCACCTAACCTAACTAACCAACCTAACCTAACTAACCTAACTAACCTAACCTAAAACTACACATCCTATACCTAATCTAATTTAACAACTAACCTAAAAAGTGGTTAAACAAAAAGTCTATTCGAGTTATAACTATATTCTATATAATATATATATATATATATACTATTTATTTAATGTATACTATATCTTTAGTTAAAATATATCCACGATTTAATATTAATTATATATATTATATATATATATTAATATTATTATATATATATATTATATAATATAATTATATATATATATATATTAATAATATATATTATATTATATATTTTAAATTAATATTATTATTCCTTATCTAATATAATATTAATTAATATATATATATATATTATTATATATATATTATAATCAGCTATTAAATATAATATATTATAATAATATATATATATATATATTAATATTATAATATATATAATATATAATATATATATATATATATATTAATATTATATAATTATAATATATATATAATCTATATAATATATATATGGTCCAGCCTCTATACTCAGAACAAATTTTATTGTCTCTCTTAAAACACTAAAAACAACTGTTTTATAAACCACCAAATATTCTACAGTATAAGAGACATATTTATTATCCATTAGAATAATAAATAATAAAAAAAACAGCTTTTAGAAAATATTTATAAAATTGTATAAAATATGTTGTAAATAACTGAGTAGTGTATAATAATAATTTTCTTGAGATAGAACGATAAGGAACTTGGAGCTCTCGAGGAGTCAACAAAGTAAGGGAGCAAAATGTCATTGTTCATGCATTTAACTAAAAGAACACATACAAGGATATAGTTCCAGATAGATGAATGAGTCGGGTTTACTCGCTACGGACTGATGATATGAGGGGACATTTCGTCCCTCTGTCCCTCGATCAGGTCTCGAAACTGTCCACTAACAAGACATTAAAAAAGATAAAATTTAATATATCTACTAGTACAAAATTTGAAACACAATATTTGGTTAAAGAGGTCAGAATATGGAAAAGAATGTTTGGTATTCTATTGAGAGAGCGTACGCTGTTCAAGACATATAAATTTTAAACTAATATTTAAGGGTTATAATAAATATTAGAATAAATATTCTTTTATCTTAAGTATTTATATCAGATTAAGATTGCTATTCTGTAAGTCAGAATACGTTAGTAAGTTTCTGTACCTGAATAAAGGTTTTATGTTAACGCATGTATCTTTCTGCAGTCTGGCAATATATATATATATATATATATTAATATATTATAATATAATATATATATAATTATTATAATTATATCTATATATATATATTATATATATAATATATATTAATATAATATTATTAATATATATATATTATATTTATATATTAATATATAACTTCACTAGGTGAATACGAGTAGTAACGACCTGATAAAGGAGCGACGCGTACTACGCAACGATAAGCTTTGGCGACGGGTATCGCCAGCAGGGTAATCGCAGTATACTCTTAATGAGATACAGGATCGAGGAATTGATTTACACCACACTCTCGATCTATAGTAGAAATCGATAATTATATATTTTCTATCTTCTAGAAAAATCACGTCTGACGACATTGACTGTGTCTCACGAGAAACGGAAGAGAGATAATTTTTTAGGCACACTACCACAGTAGCGCCTAATACCAACACATAGGCGTGTCGCCAACGAAAAAAATTTATAATTATGAATGTGTGTTATGTAGAAAGGTTTTGCATGGGTGGGTAAATGTTACTTTAATTGTGTAATAAATAATTAATTGGTTACAGTGGATAGTTCCTGTGTTGCAAACTCGAAACATTCTAGGCGTATCAGTATATCGAGAACGATTCAGGAATTGTTTGTGAAAATCCAACATACATGTCGAGTTTAAGCTCTCATAGGAGCACAGTAGCGGAGCTTAGCGAGATTAGCTAGACTTGGTTACATTTCTCGTTAATAATAGCTGAACTGGGGTGAACCCGATTGTGTGTAGTTATATTATTTTTGTATTAAAACGGGTATTGGTTATTATTATTATTATATAATCAATATATATTTAGTAATCATTAAACCAGCGTACCAATGTTTTGTTTTATTTATAGATTGCGTTATTTAAAGTTAATTCTAAGGTTAATATTTATTGATATGTATTTTACTAGAAGTTTTCGCTCATTAATTTTATGATTGCGTGTATTTATTAATCATTAAACCAGCGTGACCAATAGGGTTACCCACACAGGAAGACCTTTATTGGCGACGCTAGGTGCATTTTCCTTTACCTAATTTATTAGGTTAAATAGGAACTACCCTGTTTCTCGGTGCTCCCGCTAAACCTATTCGGAGCAGAGCATCTTCAAGCTCCATGGGTATCTCTGAGAATACCATGGAATTACTTCATACAAAGCATGGATGGGTGTATTTACGTCAGTTCTAGCATTTACCGAGATATAGATTCCGAGTATTATAGTATTAACGCTTAATATAGAATTGGAGATATCAATGTCTTGAAAACCATCGTTATGCAGACATATTCAATAAGAGACGTTAGCTCTATACAAATAGAGAGAGAATATCGGTCGTCCTCAATAGATGAGGAGTGTTCCCACTATTCGTGCGCTCCCTACAATGCTCGGCTGACTTCTTACATGGCGGCATGCTAGAAAATGGAATTTGAGGAAACAATAACATTCACCAGTCTTTTATGTAAGATTATGTTGACGACACCTTCTATATTTATGGACTCATACAGACATTCATTCAGTTTTAACCGCTTCAAGCTTCTTGCCTAAATTACATCTGAAACATTCTAAATATATTAATTAACTTTTTGATATTAAAATCAAATTAATGATGATGGAACCTTTCTAACAGCATACATGTCAAGCCAACTGATTATGGTCTGTACCTTAATTATAGCTCCTACTCCAAAGTATATAAGAATTCAATTGAAAACATCATAAATCTTATAAATGGTGCTCGGATTGGGAATCATTTGAGTTGATTAAATTTAGATTGAACTTGCTTTCAGATTTAAGAGAAATAATAACACCGATCGATAAAACAGAAATAACTCGTTAGTTCTACCTATGTAAGTGATCTTCATATATAGCTCAAAGTAACATCGATACTGTAGGATAAGCTATGTATAGCTGTAGGGTGCTTCTTGTTAGGTGAGCTAACTCACGTTGGGAGTCTTAAGAGCATAAAGCCGTCTATATTAGAATGAATACAAGTATATAAACTAATAATGTTCGTCGCATGTGATAAAACATAAAAATAATATATAATGGGTTCCGCGGCTTACTATAGTTCACTAAGAGAGACTTCCTTTTTAGTGATATATATGGTCTGCGAGTGTAGTTATTGGTCTCGATAGAGTACGGCTCTGAGTCTGGATTTGTCGTTGTATCGACGTATATATGTTATAACACTTACGATGAGTCAGAGGTATTGAATAGGCTAGTTCAGTTATATTGAGTGGTTGTAAAATATCTGTATAATATCGTTAAGACACTAATTATTTATTTATAGGTGCGAGATACTATTACAAGCATCATCTATTATTACTCTAATTGATATTTCATACAGGTCACCTATCATAATATATTTTTGAGACATATTACTCTGCAATTCTATAGATCATAGATCAATACGCAGCTGAAAACAGAGTTAGGATGGAGGGCTTTACTTACAGATTTAACACATTTAAACCAAAACATTACATACGTTTGAAAACGAGAGTTGGGAACTTATAAATCTAATAAAATAGATAGGAAAGTGCAAAAAAAATTAGAAATGTAAATTTGATAATTTTAATTTTGTAAATCTGGTATTATAATTCATTCAAATGTTAATATCGAGAGCTCTGGAGATTCCGAGAGATAACGGAACCTAAACAACAACCTTATAAAAACATCTTTGTAAAGACTATTTCTATATAAATGTTAACTTACATGGAAAATTCTGCAGAAAAAAGTATATTGAAAGAAGAAAAATGAAAATATAATTACTTATTATATTATTATTTATTATGATATAATTATTATTAGATTAGGTTAGTTTTGATTATGATTATGATATCTTATTAGATAAAGAACGATATAATAATATAGAGGATAATAATAAGAGAAGAAAATAGTAGTTATTATATATGATAATATAGATAGAGATAAATAAATGAGTAATATAGGTAATTTAGTGAGATAATAGGGAATAAGATATATAGTGTATATTACTCAAGATAACTATAATTATAGTGACTTATAATTTTATAATACGATGATATTATATATAATTGTAATATAGAATTTAAAAATAGCTTATTATATTATATATATCTATATAGATTAATAAACTGGATTGTTAAAGGAAAATATAAGAAAATTATATAGTTAGTATATATTATTAAGGAATATATTTAGTAGTATATATTTAGCAATAATAATATTTATTATCTAATAATATATCGGATATATATGATAGTATAGAACATAAATATAATAGGAGATTATAGTGTAAGTATAAGAAGGAGGTGAAATATATATTTATCCTATATATATTATTATTGATTGATATAGATGATATGCTATATTATATCCACAATAAGTAGATTATATATATATATATATCACAATCTAATAATATATATTATATATATATATAGTATAGAGGATCAATCTAGGTTGATAGTATACTATATAGTATAGTATTATTTATAATGATAGGAGGAAGGAATTATATCTAATAGGGAAGGATATTAATATTACTACTTATGGATATAGGGTATGCATCATAGATGAGATAGAATATTAAGAAAGAGATATATAGTAAGATAATATAGATCGGAGGAATTACTATAAAAAAAATAATAGATATATAAATAGGAATAGCAAATAATATATATCAGGGAGGAACAAAAGGAAAAAGAACGAGAGAGAGAGGAAAAGAAGAGAGGGAGCACGGATAAAGTTTCTGGGAACGATCGGGCGGGATGATGTGATAGTATAAGGGAAAAAATTTTTATAAGAAATATTTAATTAAAGATGGTGAAAAAGAAATTTTGTATATATAGTGTTATCGCGTATATAATTGAAAGACTAAGGTAGATATTATATAGAATTAGAATATAATAATGAAATATAGTATATATTTTATGATATATTACTATATTATAAAAGTTAAGAATAATTAATATTAATTATATGATATAATATATGTTGATAGAATATGTAGAAAAAAGTATAGATATAATATTTTATAGAATTATAGCATATATAGAGAATATAAATATATAATATATAGTGAAAAAAATATAGGATAGTAATAAGATTATATACTTATACTAATAATAACACATAAATAGGGATTAAAATATAATATGTGAAAATAGTAAGATATATATATAAAAGATAAAAATATGAGGGAAAGAATAATATATAAATAGGGATAAGATAAAGAGGAAAATTACGGATCGTAGTAGATATATAGTAATACTGGATGATGAGGAGAAGAGAGAGAAGAAAGGGAAGGGAAAGAGGAGAGAGAGAGAGAAGGAGGAGAGAGGGAGAAGGAAGAGAGAGGAGGAAGAGAGGACACGAGTAGAAAGCAAAGATGTGTGGTAGAGGAGTCCACCGTTGGTTATTAATAATAAATAAGAGAGAGAAAAAAGGATATTAGTGGAAATCTAAAGACGAGAAATATTAATAGATAATGTAAAAAGAATAATCATATATTAATAATTTATAACAATAAATCAAAGATAATAATGTAAATTTATATAATATATACTATATAATATGAAGGTGAAGATTATATATATATATATCTTAATATAGCTACACTTATATAGATGATAGTGAAATAAAATATGAATTAAATAGTGTAATATATAATTATTTATTATATATATAGAATATAAATAATAGATATAGTAGTATAATGAAAATGGGAAAGATAGTATAAGATATATACGTAGATGATAGAAGAGTAGAAGATATATGAGAAAATATATACAGATTGTAGAAAGACCATTATTAGCGTGATCCGTGGAATGGGGCGGAAGGCAAGCACTTTGTGTGGGGAGTTCAAAGAGAATGCCCACGATCCCTCCGGGCTGTAGGTGGGAGAAATGTTCGAAGTCCGGGAAGAACATCACCCGGAAGATTCGATCACGGCAGAAGCCCCGATTGCGGGCGTTGACGGGAATCCGCATGAGCCGACTGAAGGAGGTGTCATCTGGTGTGGTGATCAGAAAAAATTGCATCAATTGATCTCAGCGGATAGCCGGAACATGAACCGAAAATCCATGTAAAAGAAAAGCTTGAGAATCCGAATCCGAAGGGTACGCGGAGGAATACCACACAGAGTTCCAGAGGAAAATCCTTCCAGATGATTGGTTACACAAGAATTAAATTACAACCAACCAAAATATGACAAATTTCTTTTCAAATCATTTTATATAAAGGATAAAAAAAATGGTTTTTCATTCTTTAATCTCTTTTAGACTGGCTGATGAATGATGAGGAATTTATATAACTCTAATAATAATATATATTAAAATCATAATATAAAATTATATATAATTCTATAGGGTAATATGGAATAAAATAAAGTGAGAAGAATGATATAATAGGAAATATCTATATATATATATACCATGGAGGGGGTGATAAGGGGCAGGTTTGGGGAAGTGGTGGAGTGGGTGGATTTGATTTTACTTGTTTACTGATTTACTAGGCTTTAGGAATCAGTATATGAACTTAAAATATAATCAATTTGGACTTATGTATAATTATTTTATTCAACGGTCGGAGTAACTCATGAGTTTTAGTTGAGCTATTTATGGAGTAAAGTTAGTCAAGCTTGGCTCTTGGTTTTGCGTCCTAAGGAGTTGTTTATTATCTTGTGTGCTGGGATCTATCATAGGAGGTTTGTTGGTGGGTAGTTATACAGATTTGTACATCATGTCTAAGGGTTTCCATTAGTACTACTACTCGCTTACGACTCTTTACTGACAATAGGATAACAAGGTGTATAATATATTTCCATAAAAGGGAAGGGTCCGTCGTATCGTGGAGGAGGGTTACACTTTTGCATATATCACCTTTTCTATATGGGCTTGCAGTTTTTAGATAATGGTGATAGTAGATAAGATATCGGGTTCAATTATCCGGCTAATTAGGGGACTCGATTAATCCACAAGACCTCTGTATTTCATGCGAGTAGAGGCGTACATTTGTTACGTCTTCGAGCCCCTACCTCTACTGCTCTCAGTTATTAATAACGTATCGATAATTCTATTTACGAGAATCATTTTTCGTCAATATTCACCATCGATGTGTAATTTATATATTTAAATATCGAAAATCACCAACTGCAGATTCTGATACAATTGTTATATTTGTTATTACATAGCCAGAGGTGAGCATAAATAAATTTAATATGACTTAATTAATTCAATAATATGTATGTTTGAAAGTAATTCATCAAAGATTATTATATAAGCCCAGGAGGCATGGGTAAAGGCTAAGTGGTGTGTCAATCAAATGATGCTATACAACTACGTACTTGAAATATATCTAGTTGGTGGAGACATAGTTTAGAGAAGTGATCTAATTTAATGCAATATCAGATTTGCATGTTTATTAGCTCTGATATCGTGTATGACCCATATGTTTATTAAATAATAGACCTATATTTATGAATGTTAACGCAAATACTTATTGTGAAGCCCTGAATCGCGTAATATAGCTGTCCCCTTATTATCTGGCATACCATTTGATATACGAGGTTATTTCACAGCTTCGAAGGCGGGTCATAGAATAATATGTGGAATTTTTTTTTACTAAAAAAAGACTTTTTCGTTTATTTATTGAATACGGGTAAGAGGGAAAGGAACTTGATGAAAATCTTTACTAATTTCACATACTTTTCTCGCCACAGATGTTTCTGATCTATATCGTAGGTTACTATTATATAATTCATATATCAGGACCTACATGAGGTGATATAAATTTTCCTAGTTGATATGTTTGGTACTGCAACTATGCTGCGGTTTTGCTTATTCCGTATAATGAGGTTGAATAGGTTATGCAGGAGTATTTATAGTTAATGAACTAGCAACAATGGCTAAGGCGTTATACTTCTTTCTGGCTGAGAAAGTGGCAGGTGGCTCGTATGAATTCCAAAGACCTAATAGGCCATACAATACTGGTTGATGCCTGGCACCAGCAACAATGCCGGAGTGTAATTTTTTATTCATGCTGAGCAATAGTGAAACTTTTCCAAAGGGGGTTGAATCTCTGGAAGATATATAGACACATGCTAAGTTTAATGTTGAATCCTATGCTCCCTGCCTTTAGATGAATAATCATATTTACAAATAAATTTATATGTTTTTGTGTATTTATATAACGCTCTTTTCAATGAACAAAATAATACTTCATAAATAATAAGGAAAGGTAACAACTTGTTTACTTATTCTGTTGCCCGGCTTTAATTGTGGCGCTATATCTGGATTAAGTTTGCTGTTAAGATTATTTTCGATACTTGTTGCGCAATGTCATGGTACCTTACCATAATGGCTCGTTGCTGCGCTCTTTACAAAGATTATGGGTTGTTGTTCATTTAGTTTTAGCTATTCCGAGGATGTGATAAGGAGCTTTTACGTATGATTTGCATTATCTCGTTATGGCTATTAAATGACTCAGAACTTAGGTAAGCGGTGGTAAGGTATGGCTCAAATATTTTTCTTTGATTATGGAAATATTATTATGTTCACATGTAAATAAAAACCATTGTTGCGTTAGCTTACATTATGGGTTGGTCAGTCATGGATAATTAACAGACAACAGGTTTTATGCCATCCAAATTTTTTGTTTATATACTTTTATTTACCATGCTACATAGTTAAAACATTTTACCTTACAGCCGTGTCAAAGTGTGAATTGACGCTAAACGTTCTTTTTGTTGGATGATTCATGTTTTAAGCCTTACTTTCAATGTCGTCAGAGATATGGGATTAGCAGGTTTCGTCTGAATGGTTTGAGCACCCAGATAATTAACTTCGTGCTTAAAGAAGTTTGTTTAGGTTTGCTCACGCTTAGATATAGACTCACAATATCCCTTTTTCTGGTAGTTTCAAGTGAGGTGCGATATGAGTTATTCACGCGTATTTTATTTATGTGAAAAACTCTGGTAGTTTTACGTAAGGTCATAATTCGTTGTATTCAGATAGTAATTAAAAGAACTAACTGATTTATCTTCTTATCTTTCATGGGCCTAGTAATGTTTTCAATCCACACGGTAGATACTTGAAATGTGACTTGAAACAATAAAGCATCAATAGATCAATAGATCATGGGAAGGTGGAAGAAGGGAAGGAGGGTAGAGGGAGGGTGGTCTTGGACTTTACTTGATTTACTGATTTACTGCTTTGTAGGATGGTAGAGGTCAAAATAAAACGAACGTGAATTAGATGAATAAGGTAGGTAAGGTTATGAATATTTTTTTTTTAAACTATTACTGGACACTGTATGTACACAATTAACGCTTTAATAGTGTTTGGGATCACCACCACCTGCCATATTTGATAAAAACTATGTCATACGGTTTCCCGCTAGGTTGGGTAAATGCATGTTTTTAAGTAACTTTAACTGTGTTTAAGAGTGTCACACTTTCGTGTATTTTGGTTAATTCATTGTTTTACCATACGTACCTTAAGTTGTGTTTAGGTTTTTGCTCGTAGTACCATGTGGTTTTCTCGTTCAGGGATTATTTTGTTTATTGTAATATTACGTTTGTTATTGTTGTTAACCTGAAAACTTTGTTACGTTTGCCATTTGAGATATTCAATTTCGATCTCGTTGTCCATATAAGCAACTTTGCTTTTTTATGTATATGTTACTATCCAAAATCGTGCTATGCCCGAAAATGTGAATTGAAACAATAGATCATTGGATCAATAGATCATGGAAGGTGGGAGGAGGGGGAGGAGGGATGAGGGGTTGATGGTTTGATGTTACTGATT
The DNA here is from genome assembly GCA_015478945.1 of Trachelipus rathkii. NCBI lineage: Eukaryota > Metazoa > Arthropoda > Malacostraca > Isopoda > Trachelipodidae > Trachelipus > Trachelipus rathkii. The sequence goes on from JABUQX010056815.1 coordinate 27,316, forward strand.
TACTGCACTTTAACTTCATATATTTAAGCATGTTAATCTTCCTATTAAAGATTATTAACATAAAAATGAATAAAAATTATTTTGGTAGAAATAGAAGTAAAAAAAATTATATAACAAATAAAACCAAAATAAATTTTATAAAGTTTTGTGTTATGCTTAGGATAACATTATTTAACTAATTGACTCATGAATCTTAACATAGTTTTAATCAGGATAGCTCATAATAGCAATACACCTATGTATCACGCATAGATCATGTCGAGAGTTGCGAGGGTGGGGTGGAAGGGCTATGTATTTACCGTGATTTAACTGCTTTGTGGTATGTAAAAAAACAACAAAGGGTTCTTATAAAGTATGAATTTAATACATGGAACAAAGATAGTTAAAACGATTATAAATCACAAAGATAACAATAGTGTATTTTAATAATTGATCAAAATATATTTTAAATAAATTTTTAATATTCACTGCTACTTTTATTAAAAAATATGACTTGGAATCAATAGATCAATAGATCATTGTTATGCAGGAGGGTGGGGGGAGGGGCAGGGTGCGGGTGGTTGATTTACTCATTTACTGATTTACCTGGCTTTAGGATATTGTAAAATGTAATTTTTTCTCACAGTCTAGAGACATAAAAAGATAACATGTTTTGTGACAATATGTTAAACGGATAACTAGTCGACTGTTGAATCAACCAGATCAATACGATCAATAGCACTGTATGAAATCAATAGATCGCGGGTGGGGTAGGGTGGGTGGTTTGATTTACTGATTTACTGCTTTAGATGGTGTAAACAGGTTATAAACATGAAAAGCATAAAAATTGTAAAAATTATATTTTTAAAATATATAATGATAATAAAATTAAAAAATAAATAAAATGTATAAAAATTTGGAAAATAAATTACAAAATAAATTACCACAAATAACTAATAATAACACAATATATTTTAGTTGACGTTTATAAAACAGAAACCCCGAGATTGAAACTAGAAATGTCAGTCCTCAACATTTAGAAAAACCGGTTATCTTTGTAAGATGCATTCCTCTTCCTCCTTCATCCTTCTTCTTTCTTCCTTATTCCTTCCTCCATCTTCTTCTGTTTTGCGCTTCGTGCATTTCTTCTGGGGACCCTCCTCCTGGTCCCCAGACACCCTTTACGAACTTAAACAATCATATTCGAGTTCTACGACCTTATAACATTTATTTTGATGCCAAAATGGGACTAAACGAATATTTATAGCTCGGCACCGGCACCGCAACCGGCTCCAGCCACCCTGCCGACCTCGACTCCGCAAATCCTCCTGACTCTAGCTCTTCTCGACTCCATCTTCTCTGACTCCGACTCCAACTTTTTTCTTCCATTCTCCTTCATTCTAACATTTGTTTCTTCTGGGGATCCCCCCTCCGGAGGGTACCTCCAGACACCCATTCGAACTTATAACCATCATATTCGAGATCTACGGGTTCGATAACATATATAGGATAAAGATTATTTGTATTATTTAAAAATATTTTAATAAACTCGGCACCGCACCGGAGCCAGCACCAGTGCCGGCTCCGAATCGAGAATCCAGGTCCGAATCCGACTCCGACTCCGAACTCCGACTCCAACTCTCGACTGCCGACTCCGACTCCGACTCCGACTCCGATCTTTCCTCCAAATTTCAAACCTTCTCACGGATATTTCTTAATTTTTCAGGGGAATCCGATTTCGAACTCCAAGAATCGATACTTGGGGGTATCGATTTTTTCGACTCACTCAAGGTCATTACCTTCAGCGGTATAATATATATATATATATATATTTATATTATATATAATATATATCATCTTATTATATATTATAAATATACTATATATCATATATATATATCTATAACATATATATATTATCAAATACAATTTATTAGTGCTGCTTGGTCCCTAATAAATTATATATAGTTATAATATATATTATATATATATATATATATAATATATATATATCAGATTTATATATATATATATATATATATATATATATATATATAATATCATATATATATATATATATTATATTTATATATATAAGTATATATATAATTCCATTCTTCTTGCCCCAAGAAAAAGGTGGAGGCTTGAGTTTGTTGCTAAGCGGGAAAGTTCGTTACTCAGCTTTTAGTTTTTCCTTTTTTGAATGGTTCCTTTCATAACTGGTGTGTTGTGCAAGTTGTTGTGGTTGATATCGTAGTTGTACTGGTAGTTGTTACCTCTGGAAATAGGAAAGATTTTACTGTCAAATTATATATATATATATATAATCATATATATTATTACTATATAATTATATATATCATATATATATATATATATAATATATATATATATATTATATTATCATATAATATAGTATATTTATATATATATATACTATATATATATATATATATTATTATATAAATATATAATATTATCCTTATATATATATATATATATATATATATATATAATATATATAATATATATATATATATATTATAATATTATTATATATATATAATATATATATATATATAATATTATATATATATATATATATATAATTATATTATATATATATATATATATATAGATATATACCTATAATATATATATATAATATATATAAATATATATATATATATTTATATTATATATATATTTATATATATATAATATTAATATAATATATATATAACTATATATATATTATAATATATATATAATAATAATAATTATCGATGAGAACTATCATATAGGTGCATAATTCGGCGACATAAACTATCGATATAGTGGAGGCTACTTACTAGATTTTGTTGCTTTTTAATTATGGCAAACTAATATTATAATATAATATAATATATTATATATATATATATATATATATATAATATATTATATATATTATACTATAATATTATAATATATATAATATATATATATATATATATATATATATATATATATATATATATTATCTATATAATATATAATATATATATATATATATCTATATATATATATATATTATATATAATACTATATAAATATATATAAATATATATATATATCACATTCGCCTTTTTAGTGAAACTTAGTTTTCAGTGACACACCAATCAATAGGCGAAATTTTAGCACTTAGAAAAACCATAGAAAGAGAAAAAATAGAATTATACATATATTTTCTACTAAACAACTTTCTAGCGTAAGTCTTACTATACTATACATTAACCATAATAGCAATATTTAAAAAATAAAATTAAAGTAAAGCCGCAAAAGCAAATCTTACAATGAAATTCTAGCTGGCGCCGTTCACAAAAGTTATTTATAAAATTAGAGAGGCATCTATTTTAAAATACTATTTTTCTTTTTATCACTGCTGAAAATTACGAATCTGTCATTTATGACTTTACGCCTTCAAGAGACGATATATATATATATACCTTATAACTATATATATATATATATATAATATATTATAATA
>JABUQX010056816.1:0-12500 GCA_015478945.1 Trachelipus rathkii
CAGAGCACTGGAAGACCACCAACAGAGCGCTATAAGACCACAAACAGAGCACTGGAAGACCACCAACAAAGCGCTAGAAAACAGAGCGCTATAAGACCACAAGCAGAGCACTGGAAGACCACCAACAGAGCGCTAGAAAACCACCAGCAGAGCTCTATAAGACCACCAACAAAGCACTGGAAGACCACCAACAGAGCGCTTTAAAAATACCAGAAGAGCGCCATAAGACCACCAGCAGAGCACTGGAAGACCACCAACAAAGCGCTAGAAAACAGAGCGCTATAAAACGACAAGTAGAGCACTGGAAGACCACCAGCAGAGCGCTAGAAAATAGAGCGCTATAAAACCACAAGCAGAACACTGGAAGACCACCAACAGAGCGCTAGAAAAGAGAGCGCTATAAGACCACAAGCAGAGCACTGGAAGACCACCAACAGAGCGCTAGAAAACCACCAGCAGAGCGCTATAAGACCACCAGCAGAGCACTGGAAGACCACCAACAGAGTGCTAGAAAACCACCAGAAGAGCGCTATAAGACCACCAGCAGAGCACTGGAAGACCACCAACAGAGCGCTAGAAAACAGAGCGCTATAAGACCACAAGCAGAGCACTGGAAGACCACCAACAGAGCTCTAGAAAACAGAGCGCTATAAGACCACAAGCAGAGCACTGGACGACCACCAACAGAGCGCTATAAGACCACAAGCAGAGCACTGGAAGACCACCAACAGAGCGCTAGAAAACAGAGCGCTATAAGACCACAAGCAAAGCACTGGAAGACCACCAACAGACGCTTTAGAAAACAGCAGCGCTTATAAGGACCACAGCAGAGCACTGGAAAGACACCAAAAAGAGCGCATAGAAAACAGAAGCGCTAAGACCAAAGCAGAGCCACTGGAAGGAACCACCAACAGAGCGGCTTAGAAAACCACTAAGAAGGAGCGCTATAAGACCCACGTAGAAGAAGCACTGGAAGACCACACCAGAGCGCTAGAAAACAGCGATCTGACATTTAAGACACAAGCAGCGCACTGGGAAAGACCCCACCAACAGAGCGCTAGAAAACCACCAGCAGAGCGCTATAATATCCTCGCAGACGCTAGAAAACCACCGCCGAGTTCTGACCCAGCGAGCGCTAGAGACCACCAGCCAGAGCGCAAGAGACATCAGCAGAGCGCTAAGAAAACAACCAGCAGAGCGCTAGAAGACCACTAGCAGAGCGCTAGAAAACCACCAGCAGAGCGCTAGAAGACCACTAGCAGAGCGCTAGAAGACCACCAGCAGAGCGCTAGAAAACCACCAGCAGAGCGATAGAAGACCACCAGCAGAGCGCTAGAAGACCACCAGCAGAGCGCTAGAAGACCACCAGCAGAGCGCTAGAAGGCCACCAGCAGAGCGCTAGAAAACCACCAGCAGAGCAATAGAAGACCACCAGCAGAGTTCCAGAAGACCACCAGTAGAGCGCAATAAGTTCACCAACAGAGCGCTAGAAGACCACCAGCAGAGCGCTAGAAAACCACCAGCAGAGCAATAGAAGACCACCAGCAGAGCTCCAGAAGACCACCAGCAGAGCGTTATAAGTTCACCAACAGAGCGCTAGAAGACCAACAGCAGAGCACTAGAAAACTACCAGCAGAGCGCTAGAAGACCACCAGCGGGGCGCTAGATTCCTGAAGCACTAGAACAAGCAGAGATAAACTAAGGTTTATTAATTTTAATAGAAGGCAAAAAGAATGGGATATAAGTTTCCACTTCAGAGGGAATCACCACCTCTATGCACTCTTCATGTTCAGAGGGTCTCCTCCCTTCGAAGCAATAAGCATTCCATGGGAACTCAAAGAATTACGGCTGTAAGTCTGACATGGGGACTACTAGCCCAAATGGTCGACACGACATCTAAACAAACATTTCCAAACAGCCCATCGCAGGCGTTAGGATAGGTTAGGTTAGGTTAGGTTAGGTTAAGTTAGGTTAAGTTAAGTTAAGTTTTGTTGAATTCGTTAGAAAAACTCTAAATAACCAGATTTTTTTTTTTTTTTTTTACAAATGTCGGCCATTTGGCCTTTCGATCATTTTCCCTGTCGACCATTTGGTACTAGCTCTGTGACATGTTTGTTTTGATTAAGACTTGAAGAGATAGGTCAGGATACACAGAGAAGAATTTGATTAAGGAGTTTAACAATATAAGGAAATGGATTAGAAGTTAAGATAAGATCAAGAAACTGGTAGGGAGTTGCATCATCTGCTCAATCTTGGATAAGAAGAAAGCCATTGGTGGTGGTGAGTATTAAAATCATCAAAAATGATGATTTCAAAGAAAGCAGAAGAGAAAATATGCTCTATTTTACAGTTTAAATAATTTAAAAATTTATGATTACACTGGTCAACAAATTTTGGTAAATTTTTCGTAACTGAAATAAAATTAGGTGAAACTATACGTATTTTTCATGCAAATTCCGAAAATGATTTTAGAATTCTTGTATCACGTATAGTTTTTGAGTTACAAGCTTCCAAAGTTAAGGTATAATACCTCCAAATATGCGTATGTTGTAACAAAGATATATTATTATTATTAAACTTGACTATAAAATTAATTAATTTTATAGTCAAATTTACAGAGTTATGATGTCACGAGTAATAAAACATGTATGTATAATGCATTACCACATAAAAATGATATAATTGACCTTAATGTTTCCTGAATTTGAAGCCACATTGAAACAATCGAATAACTACTTTTTCTTTTTATGTATCTGAGCAGGAGCCGGATCAAAACAACCACCAGTAATCACTCATCATTGCTTCATCCCATCTGCCCTGATAACATTTCTCCATTTGCTGTATATCTTGGTGGAATCTTTCACCTTGCTCATCGCTTACTGCCCCGAGATTTGGTGGAAAGAATGTCAGATGAGAATGTATTTTTAGTGACATTCTGCAGCCTAAGTTCTTGTAATTAACTAGCAACCTCTCTACTATACGATCGCTATTTTCAACTCGTTTGTTTCCAAGGAAACCTGTAATAACGTCTTTGAAGGAATTCCATGCAGATAGTTCATCATCGTTTAATTTCTTGTCAAAAGTGGGGTCACGCTGTAGCTGTCGAATCTGCGGTCCGACGAAACGCCTCTTTCAATTTAGCGTTACTCAAGCCACGAAAAACGTCACATAAATATTTAAAACCCATCTCATTCCTTATCCATGGCCTTCACAAATTTCTTCATCAATCAAGTTTTACCCTATGTAATGGTGGTAAAAATAACTCGCTTTAGATCTACAAGGGCTAGACTTAACATTCTCTCAATTGCCGGGGTAAATGTTATCTCTTTTCTCCTGTTTTTCGCTACGTAATGTTGGCTTAAGTTACTCGCCGCTGAGTCCCATAAAACAAAAAACAACAGCGTGTTTTTTGGTGAATCCTCCCTGCTAAGACAAGACGGGATCCAACAACTTTCAGTCACAACAGATAAGCCATAGTGTGGTCAATAAATATTTAATAAGCCTTCAAATTATTTCGGAATACTTTCATAAGTTTCCTTCATTCAACAGCATGCGCAACCGAATTGAGGGAAACTTGTTTGAGTTTATGCAATAAGACTGCTTTTAGGCTTGTTTTTGAAGCGTCTACGAATAAGCGCCATTCATCTAAATACGGAATACCAAGCTCACGCACGCATAAGTCCATTAACATCGGAACATGAAAATATTAAGTTACTCTTTGTAAAAAAATTTTCTCTAAATTCCTGTTTCTATTTCTATAATATCTAATATTAGCCTTTTGATCTAAACAAATTACCATCTGCAGGCCGCAGTGAACCTACAAATTTTTCAGCTTGCTTTTTGGAACAATACAGGTCTCGTAACTAAAATCATTTAGTTCCGGTTGCCTAGCAATCATGTGTGGTGTTGCATTTGATCCGTCTGATAGATATATGGCATATCTGCAGCACCCGATGCTCCAGCATTAGAGTTAAACAATCTTCATCTGAGTCAGGAACCTCTTTCAGAAGCTGTCCTATAGGAATCGAGTTCTATCTATGGGGGAACTGGTCTCCCTGGCTGACCAGTTAATTGTCGATAGGCAATGTTAGCTTTGTTTATTGAATTGAGACCACCACTAATATTGACTAAGAAAAAAGTAGCAATTCCTGTATATGGATTCCTGCTCCATCCAACTACTGGAACGCCAAAGGGAAAATGACTATTTCACCTTAACACTGGAGATTAATTTTAACATAACATCTTAATGCATGTTACTGTGGGGCCCTGGCTTATCCTGGTCACCACGTACACTTAATAAAAATAAAAAAAGGAACGTAAAAACACAAAACCACCTCACAAAACACATGCATTACAAATAATGTTCTATCAAGCCCGTTTTAAACAATTGCAGTGATTGGTTTCGTGACTTTTCGTAGACTATATCTCTTCCACCATACGTAGCAAAAGGACATTCGGCCAGATTTATACAAACACATTTGGTACTCATACTTTTTAAATTTATATCTGAACAAACTAAATTAACATTAATGCGAATGTAATATATATTATATATACTATAATATATTATAATATATTATATAATATATATATACTATATTATATATAGTATATATATTATATATATAATACTATACTTATATATATGTATATATATATATTTATATATAATATATATATATTTATTATATATATACTATATATATATATATATATATATATAATATATATATATAATATTATAGTATATATATATATTTATATATATATTACTATATAATATAATATATATATATATATATATATATATATATATATATAATATAATATATACTAATATATATTATATATATATATAAATATAGTATAATATATATATATATTTTTTTTTATTTTATATATATATTATATATATATATATTATATATTATATATAACTATATAATATATATATATATATTTATATATTAAAAAAGACTAACAACACACGAACAACCTTTACATATCTATATATATATAGTATATATATAATATAAATATATAGTATTATTATATATTATATATATATATATTATATATATATATATATAATATATTAAAAAGACTAACAACACACAGACACAACCTTTACACTGAAAACAACTCTGTAACTGCGAGCATACTACAAAATTTTCAGCCAGAACACTTATATTATTTTCACGATTTTTCGTGTTCAAGCATGAGACTCAGTATGACATAAACAGACAATTTGTGACGATGATAGTCATTTACCACTACATCATCGCATAGGACAACTATACCTACATAGAACACCTATTTCCGTTTTAGTTCCAAAATCATTGTTGACCAGTGTTATCAGTAAAATTTGGAAATAAATAAACAAATTAGATGAATTTAGACAGCTTTATTATAGAGTTGGAAAACTTGGAAGACTCTAAATTATAGACACGAGAGCAAAGAGCGTCGTTGCGTACATAAGCACAGTATCCTCCTCTGCCGCCGCCGCCGCCGCCGCCGCCAGTAGCGGATGCTGTACATGAACACATCATCCGCCTCTAACCGAAAATTTATGAGATATAAAGTAAAAGAGAAAGAGATTGTTTACTGCTTTACTGCTTTCGGTCAAGAACAAAAGGTGAGGTTTATTGGAAGGGAGGTGATGCTCGAAAAAGTTTAATTTGGAATAAACGCCGTGAATTTAATGAAAAAGGAAGACTATACATCAGAATAGGCCTGGCGGGCGAAGTCTTGGCGACACCACCCCTTATCGCAGGAAACAGCCAACTCCAAGATTCTAATAGATTTCGTCATTTTAGTTTTTTTATAACATAATATTTGAACTTGTGCATTGTAAACATGTGGGGATATGAGGAGAAGGGAAGGGTAGTGAAAGCAGGGTTGCGGAGTCAGAGTTGAAGTCAAAGTCGCAAGGTTTTGAGTGCAGCTGGAGTCGTTTTTTTTTTTTTTTTTTTTTTTTTTTTTTTTTTTTTTTTTTTTTTAGTGTAGCAGAGTCGGAGCTGAAGAGGGAGTAAATTTTTTTTACTATAAATTTAGAGAAGTCAGGAAATTATAAAATTTTGGTTCCATAGTCGGAGGTGGGAGTATTTTTTTTTCTCTCCAAAGGGAGGTATTTATTCCTCAATCTGGTCTAAACCTTAGACCTAAGGATGAAGGATTTTGTGTTTACCCCCAGCACTCCTGAACATGGACCCAAAATTGGTAGAATGGCACCCCATATCTTCCGCGGAGTCCACATGGATTTCCCCCAAGGCAGGGACAACTCACCATTCACGCATGAGTCACCTGAACTCTCTTTACGTTCGTCAATCTCCGGTCACCCCAAGCTGTTCATATTCCTCGCCCGAGACGCCGGCCCGTCAGAACTGGTCTTGCTTTAACCCAGCCTAACAGCCTAAGCGAATCAGTTTGACATACGGGGAATCGAACTTTCATTGCTAGAGGGACTAGCACTGAGAGACGGAAGAGAAGGATTTCGGAGAGAGGCAGATGTGCGGAAGAGGAACATTCGAAAACCCAGGGAAGGGTGAGAAGCATCCGCCTCTCGAAAACGGAAAAAGTCACTACACCACCCCAGTGCACCATGAACCGGTTGAACCGGTGTTGGTAAGAGCTGGCCAAAAAAAAAAAAAAAAAAAAAAAAATTTCCGACTCCGCAACTCTGGGTGGAAGTGCCCACTTCAGTGTATGATCGAGGGTACACTAAAGACCCTTTGAGTAAGTAAAACACAAAAAGGGGTGAGCCAAAGGGCAACGGAATGGAGAGAAATGGGCTAACCCAAAATAGCTCTTCGAAGGTTATGCCCAATAGGGGTACTTACATCGCTTCAGACTGCACTAAGTCCTACTCCTTAAGCGTTTGTGTCATTATTATTATTATTATTATTATTATTTTATGTATTTTATTATTATTATTATTATTATTATTATTATTATTATTATTATTATTATTATTATTATTATTATTATTATTATTATTATTATTATTATTATTATTATTATTATTATTATTATTATTATTATTATTTATTATTATTAATTATTATTATTATTATTATTATTGTTATTGTTATTGTTATTATTATTATTAATTATTATTATTATTATTATTATTATTATTATTATTATTATTATTATTATTATTATTATTATTATTTTATTATTAATTAATTATTATTATTATTATTATTATTATTATTATTTAAATTATTTAATTATTATAATTTATATTATTATTAATTATTATTATTATTATTATTATTATTATTATTTTATTCATTATTATTATTAATTATTATTATTATTATTATTATTATTATTATTATTATTATTATTATTATTATTATTATTATTATTCCTTCAGGTGAAGTAAACGACTGGAAGAACAAACTGACCGAGGAACAAGTTCGAAAACTCGACGATTGGACCAAGATTAACTGCCAGGCTTTCTCGGATGATTTTAAATATAAAAAAAACTTATAATCGCGATGAAAAAATATTAATTTTACTTTTTATAATAATAATAATAATAATAATAATAGTATATATAATAATATATAATAATAAAAATATAATATATAATAATAATAATAATAATAATAATAATCATATATAATAACAAAAATATTAATAAAAATATTATAATAAATAATAATAATAATAATAATAATAAATAATAATAATAATAATAATAATAATAAAATAATAATAATAATAATAATAATAATAATAATAATAATAATAATAATAATAATAATTTTACTATTACAGTAATTATTATTATTCCTATTGTTATTAATGTCATTGATAATTATTATTATTAAATATTAATATTATTATTACTGAGATTAATAGTATTATTAATTATTATTACTATTATTATTTTTATTAATATTATTATTGATTATTTTATTATTATTATTATTATTATTATTTTATTATTATTATTATTAATATTAATATTCTTATTTTATTTATTATTATTATTATTATTATTATTATTATTATTATTATTATTATTATTATTATTATTATTATTATTATTATTATTATTATTATTATTATTTTTATTATTACTTTCAAATTATTATTTTTACTTTCAATTAATATATTAATATTTCATTATTAATAATATTATTATAATTTTTCATTATCTTGCTTTGTTTTTTTTTAATAAGTTGTCCTTTCCTGTTCACATTAGATTACTACCATTATTAATTATTATTATTATTATTATTATTATTATTATTATTATTATTATTATTATTATTATTATTATTATTATTATTATTATTATTATTATTATTATTATTATTATTATTATTATTATTAATTTGAAATAAAAAATAAAATAAAAATATTGTAAGTAAACATTTGTTTGGCCTTGTACATTATTCATCTCTTATAATAAATATAAGGAAAGCGTTAATGATAACAAAAAGAACAGTGGGCAGAATGACGTACGATATTATTATAGCTAATAGTATTCTTAAGAAGGGTATTCGCCGTTCGATTCCCTCCCAGCCCCCTTTGATTAAGGAAGGAAGACCCTAAGATCTGAACTTAAAAAGATGAAGCCTTCTCACATTTCTAATTATCTTCCAACTGCTTTAACCTTAATACCTCCAAAGGTTTCCATTATATCCTTAATAGGATGGTTTGGAACCATCTTTAATCTACCAGTTTTACATCTGATCGCCAGTTTTGCTTGTATTGCTACTGGTAATCTTCTGAACTTTTTCGTGACTCTTAGTCCTCCGTCTTCGACATTTCGAGGAATCGGAACAAAGATTTGTGCTAGATTTTATCTAAAGTTTTCAAAATGTCCAGCGCTACAAAAGATTCAATGAAATGTCGAATGCCAAGTTCACTTTCAGAGAATTCTCAGGAAGTTCCTCTCTCTCTCTCTCTCTCTCTCTCTCTCTCTCTCTCTCTCTCTCTCTCTCTCTCTCTCTCTCTCTCTCTCTCTCTCTCTCTCTCTTCTCTCTCTCTATATATATATATATATATATATATATTATATATATATATATATATATATTATATATATATATATATATATATATATATATATATATATATATATATATTATATATCTATATATATATATATATATACCTATCGTCAAAATTAACGCACCACAAGGTATGTGACGAGGGAAGGGTAGAAAGGTTGAAGAACGCCAAGACACTTTACTGGACAATGACAATACATGGTGAATTTCTCCCCCAAAACCGCAAGGTTGATGAGTGTGAGGCCAAGGTGCCAGCCAAAGGTCTCGCAGTAGGGTTCGGACGTTCGGCGGCGCTGCAAACGCACAATGTTGGTACGTACGGAGACGGCCGCGGGGGGGTGTTGGGTCTGTCTCAATACGGTGTATATGACCCCCTCTGGCACGGAGGACTGGCCTGACAACGTCCTGGCATGCTCTCCGATGAGTGGGCGAATGTCCTTGACAATGAATTGATCCCATACGTTCCGTGCAGTGCTGTGGCAGGTCCGGGGATTTATCCGTGGAGGTGGCTGCAGCTGTCAGATCCGACGTTTCAGGATAACCCACAAATGTTCGATTGGGTTGAGGTCCAGACTATATGGCTGGCCACTCCAATGCCGTAATTTGAACTGTCCTAAGGTAGTCGTTCACACAATGGGCCTTGTGTGGTCTTGCATTGTCTTTTTGTCTGCATTAGGATGAAAGAGTGACCGATGTAGGGGGCATATTGCACGACATATGGTTCGAGGATGTCCTGTGATATACCATACGGCTGTAGAGTGCTCCACCAAAGAATGTGCAACTCCGTAGGCTCCGATAAAGAGATGACTCCACAGACCATAAACCAGCCCACCTCCAAACGGCGGCACCTGCAGCACATTGCATTGCGCAAAACCCTCTCCGTCGGTCATCGTATACTCTAGCATGCCTGTCCGAGGCGTACAGAGTCACTCTCGACTCGTCCGTAAAGAGCACCTTTGCCCCAATCGTCACCGTTCAATGGATGTGTTCTCGGGCAAATGCCAGTCGCACCCTTCGATGTGTCGTGGTGTGCGGTGGACCTATGGCAAGTCTCTGGGGCCGGTAATTATGTTCCGCAAGGCGTCGACGCACTGTATTGTCACTTACCCTGGTCCCGTGTACCTCCGCCACCTGTATCTGCAGATATCATGCCGTTGTGTGGCGCTTTCGTAATGCACGGAGACTTATAAATCGGTCTTATTATTTGTTTTTTGTCTTTTTTTTTTTGTTTTATTTAACTTTTATTTGTTTCTTTTTTTTTTTTTTATGTTTTTTTTTTTATCGTATATATTATTTTTTTTTTTGTTGTGTGTTTTTTTTTTTTAAGGTTTCCACTTCCCCACGGGTGTCGTGCCCTGGGAATACCTTGCCCTAACCGGCGATCATGTGTTAGGGTGTTTTCTGGTACCGTTGAACCACCCAATGCAATCGTTGTGTGCGCTACACCGAACCGTCGACAAGTGCCCGGTACCCGTGTCCTTCGACGTGGAGTGTTGTTATCTACACGCACGGATCTCTTGACAGTTGACGTAATATTCTCTCCATGTTTATCGGAGTCGCTTCGTACGTGAATGATCCCTCGCTCAATTATACCCTAGACATAACCTACCTCCACTACTCCCAGGTCTAGTTACGTGGTTTATGTTTTCCTAAATTTATGGTGGTGGCGGTCCCAATACTGCATGCGAATTCTATTTCGGGGTAAGTTACCTAGTTAACTAATGCTGCCGTCTTTGTGGTGTGGGTTTCATGGAGATGGGACTTCCCCGTTCCTGCGAGTGGAATTTACCCTGTGGTACGTTTATTTTTTTACGAGTACATGATATATTATTATAATATATATATAATATATATATATATATATATATAAATATATATATATATATTGATATATATATATATATATATATTTACAGTTTGGTCACCAACCACTCCGGGCAGAGCCCTATTCAAGGAGGGGGTGGTTGCACACCTCAGACATTCATAACTAACGCAAACTAACGCAGTGAGCACAAGACGCAGGCTTTATGGTGAGAAGAGATTAAATTCAACAGGAAACACAGAAGATGGAAGAAAATTCCACAGAACAGAGGTGGCAGAAAGAAGGAAGCACCGCAGCGGAACTAGCCCGGAGTTACCAATATCAACACAAAACTCATGCGCGACACAGCACCCCTTGGGCTACGAGGCGCGTCCGTAAAGGAGGTGGTAACGCGAGTTATAATCTCCCTCGAACACCTGCCGTTGCGGTATATAGAAAAGAGATAGGCACCAATTCGCGCCACAAAGATAGAGGGGTCAAGTGAACTGGAAGTACAGAACAGTTTATAGTTTTTGGCTTTGACTCGACCTTATCCAAAAGCCGGGTGAAACCAGGACCCCCCTCCAAATATGAGAGCAGTACTCCATACAAGGGCGGATGAGGCCCTTGGTATAGCTTGAGCAACTGTGAAGAGGAAAAAAAGTTCTCGCAGTCTTAATAGAATTCTAGTTTCTTTGAGGTCACTCAAGCAACCGTTGTGATTTGAGGTTTCTAGACATTTTTTTGTCTATGTTAAGGCCAAGGATGTTTATATTGTCCACAGGGGATACAAAGAGCCTTCGTAAAATTGATGGGAAATTTAGAAAGTGTCTTAGAGAGGAGATTTGTAGAAGTTGGGTTTTTAAAGAATTGATTTTACAAGGTTGAGAACGACCACCGGAAATTCTGTCGAGAATCGTAAAGATTAAGACGAGAAGGCAATTCTAGAAAGTAAATGAGGGAGCCAGAATGAAATGAAGTTGAAGAATACAAGGGTCTCAGTCATCGCTACGAGTGGATATGAGTTAGATGTGCAGGTGAGAAGATCATTAAGTGAAAAAGTAAAAATAAAGTAGAGATAAGATCAGCACCTGAGGAACAACCGCTATCTGATAGACAAGAAAGAAAAAGTTACCATTGATAACAGCCGATATGGAACGATTTGAAAAGAAGCTAGACAAGTAAGCAAAGTAAAGGAGGGAAACCAAGGAGGTGAGCTTGGAGAGCAGCGACGCGTGCCATAACCGTTCAAATGCCTTGGATCTGTCAAGCGCCACCACGCAAGTCTCCCCGTAGTTCCTGAGGGCCGGAAAACCATAGATCTGTTAGATAGGAAGTATATCGCCAGTAAGACCTCAAGCGCCGAAAGCCGTACTGGCGATCGGAAAGAAGTGAATGAGATTCCAGATGATCTAAGAAATGAGAGTTGAGAAGGGTTTCAAAGATCTTAGATAGAATACAAGTGAGAGCTATAGGGTGATAGTTAGAAGGATCAGAGCGGCTTCCTTTTTTCGAAATAAGGTTGGACCATGTGCGTGCCTTCCAACACTGAGGGAAAGTATTAGAATTGAGACATAGAGAATATAGTTGAACGAGGGGCGGGATAAGCACGAAAGCACACTCCCTCAAAACTCGGGGAGGAATGCCATCCAGGCCACCCGCCTTCC
>JABUQX010056816.1:15000-22500 GCA_015478945.1 Trachelipus rathkii
GCTTTTTTCTTCTTTTCTTCTTCTTCTTCTTCTTCTTCTTCTTCTTCTTCTTCTTCTTCTTCTTCTTCTTCTTCTTCTTCTTCTTCTTCTTCTTCTTCTTCTTCTTCTTCTTCTTCTTCTTACTTGAAATTTCCAGATTTTAAGAACGCCAATTTTAATGGCTTAAAAGACAGTTTATCTGTCTATGACTGGGATGAGATATTAACAGGAAATGCAAATGTAATGTGGGATACGTTTCTACAAATATTTAAAGACAAAGAAAAAGATTTTGTTCCATATAAAATGAAGCTAACTTTACCAAATTCGAAGCCAAGATGGTGGAATAATGAAATTAGAGATTCTTTAAGTAATAGAAATAGAGCATATAAACTATGGAAGTCGTCTCCTTCAGTGGAAAATAATAATAGTTACATAGCTTGTCGGCGAAGCTGCAAACGATTAATTAGATATTATAAACGAAACTATGAAATTAATATTGCTCGTGAATGTAAAATTAATCCTAAAAAGTTTTACAAATATGTTAATAACAAAAGTTCCATTAAGGAATCAATTGGACCTTTACTGGACATTAATGGTAATTTAAAATCAAACAGTGCTGATATAGGCAAACATTTTTAAATAATTTTTGTCCATTCGACAGTTCTTTTTACGAAAAGAGAATCTAAGAATAGCCTGCCTAGCACGGACCAGACATAATGGGATTTTTATATGTCATCCAGACAACATTTTAGATTCATTTGAAATTCTAGAGAGCGTAAGTTTGCCTTTCCAGATGATATAACTATTAATAATAAATACACCTATATGGACGCTTAGATGGATAGCTGGATCGCAATGCTCTCAAAAATTTGAAAAGACATATTATGAACCTTTGACAATGCTTTTCATTTAAGTCCTTTAAGAGGAGACCAGGAATAATATCCTCATGATTTCAAAATTCTACATATAACTCCGATTTTCAAAAGAAGATCGTACGCTTCCCGAAAATAACTCATTCAGACCATTAGCTTGACTTCCTATAAGTTTGGTAAACATTTTGCAGCAATAGCACTAACTACATCAAAAAACAGGATTAGTTGCACATACTTGAAGATCATAGGATTGCTCAGAATACACCCAACACGGTTTTAGAAAGAATATAGATCATGCTTAAAAATTTGCTAGAATTTTTTTAATGTGGTTTCTTAACGATGTAGATAACTTATAAATCTTTTGATGACATTTTCTTAGACTTTCAAAAGGCATTTGATACCAGTCCCTGACATCAAAGATTATTGAGAAGAAAAGCTTAAGAAGCTCAATAGGTATTCGAGGAAAGACCTTTTAAATTGAAATATAATGAAAATATGGCACAGTTTCGGAATCGAGACAACAAAGGCGAGTCGTTATCAATGTTGTAGTGCCTCAGATTGGATAGAATGTTACAGTGTGTACCCAAGGATCTGTCCTGGTCCAATACTGTTAAACAGTCGATCGTACCGGCACACCTCCTAGCAGATACAATGACACTTATATAACTGTATACATGACAATAGGATGACAATATTTTAGGCAATATTAGTCGAAATTTGCGGATGACAACGAACTTGGAAATCGCATAACCATTGGAGAAAAGAATTATCAATCTTACTCCAAAAGCGACTTAAACAAGATTGTAAATTGGTCAAAACCGTAGTAAATGAATTTAATACCGATAAATGTAAGGTTTATACATTTTGGGAGTAGGACAATGAATATGATTACAAAATAGATGACACAATTATCAAAAGTTGTCAGTGAGAAAAGGATCTTATGAGTATTAACTTAATAAGGACTTTAAAGTTTTGCGATACAACTGTGCATGAAGATGAGTAAAAAAGCAAGATAGAAGTTCTAGGATTTATTGCCAGAAAACTTCGAAATATAAATCTAAAAATATAAATACTTCCTTCATATAAAAACATTATTTTAGCCCTCATCTGGAATATCGCCAGTGCAGTTTTGGCAGTCCATACCTCAGAAACACGACATAAGAAAAAATTGAAAAGAATTCAAAGAAGAGCAACTAAATTAATCCTTTGAAAATTAAGGTAAATCATAGAACAACGACTACAGAATTAAGATATCCATTCTTTTAGAGACAAGAGATGAGAGAAATTAATTGAAGTTTTTCAAGATACTAAATAAATTTGACAATATCATTAAGGCAATTCTTCAGATACTAAATTTTAATGATAGTAATCACGAACTAGTTAATGGGCATAAAACTTTGTCATAATACGAATTCATAACAAATATATTATGCAAAAGAATTTCTCCTAACGAAATGTAATAGAAGAAGTGGAAATAGTCTTTCTTAATGAAATAGTGACACAAGCGCTACATCGATTCATTCAAGAAAAAAGTTAGATAAACACTTTAAAGGATATTGTTCCGTGTAGAACGTCAATCCAACTATATTTTACTTTATTCAAATACAAGAATTAATGAAGTATCCTGAATATGGTAAAATCAAACTAAAAAAATTGAAATCATTTTAGCAAAATGTGTATAAGTAAAGCGTAAAAAGAATTACGGCTTGTAGTAGAAGCTTTAATTACTTGCTTGCAAAGTATCCGTTCTAGTATAGTGATATCATCGATCGCACTTAACCTGTATTAAATAGCTTTGATGTTTACCGCAAAGAACATCTATTACAAATAACTGTAATCAATAACTGTAGTAAGTGGCTTTGATGTTTATCGCATAGAACATATCTGTTCTAAGACTGTGATCTATTCGATCACGCTGAATGGCTGTAGTTGATGGCTTTGATGTTTTCCGCATAGAACATATCTGTTCTAAGACGGTGATCTAATCGATCACACTAATTAACTGTAGTAAATAGATTTGATGTTCACCGCATAGAACATATCTGTTCTAAGATGGTGATCAAATCGATCACAACTCAATAAATAAACAATAATACTTAAACATACGCTATGATGTTTTGTTGCTTAGAAGCAAATATCTGCTCAAGTGAGCAGACTCATATGTAACATTGACAAGGTAAAACAATATGCTTATTTCAAAAATATAAATAACATTTTACTTAATAACAGTAGACATATCCAACAAATTAAATAAACAAAAATAACTAAACAGACTAGCCTGAGTGGACTGTAAAGTCTTTGCAGTCGGTGTTCTGTAGTTCTGTAGTTCTGTAGTTCTTCTTCTTCTTCTTCTTCTTCTTCTTCTTCTTCTCTTCTTCTTCTTCCTTCCTTCTTCTTCTTCTTCTTCTTCTTTCTCTCTCTCTCTCTCTCTCTTCTTCCCTCTTCTTCTTCTTCTTCTTCTTCTTCTTCTTCTTCTTCTTCTTCTTCTTCTTCTTCTTCTTCTTCTTCTTCTTCTTCTTCTTCTTCTTCTTCTTCTTCTTCTTCTTCTTTGACTAAACTTCGAACGTGTAAGACGTATTTATTGCTTACGGAATACTATTCAGCAGAAATGCAGAAATTTTACGAAGAGATTCACACAATACACACATATATATATATATATATATATATATATAATAGATATACTATATATATATATATAATATATATATATCATAATATTAATATATAATATATATATATATATATATATCTATATACTATATCAGTGGCGACTGCAGTAACTTTTTAACTACTCGTGCTTTCTCTCTCTCTCTCTCGGCTCTCTCTCTCCTCTCTATCTCTCTCTCTCCTTCTCTCTCTCTCTCTAATATATATATCATATATATATATATATACTATCCATGTATATTTGTATACATTCTATATATATATATAATTATATATAATGATGTGTATATATATATTTGTATGGATAAAATATATATATATATAAATATATATAATTATTATATATATATAATATAATATATATATATTATATATATATATAGTATATATATATATATATATATATATATAATAACCGGTTAACTTTTAAAATACTTGAGATTTTCCTACTAAACCGTTTTTTATGTAAATGTTTTCTTTAAATGGTTAACAATAATATTTACAATATTTTATAATGATTATAATAACTGCAATATTTTTCATTTCATTATTCTTTAGTATTTTAGTATTTTTTAAATTATTTTTATTTGTTTAATTAAATATTATTTGTTTTAAAATTATTATTTATAATGTATAGTATTTAAACATATTATATATAAACATAGTATTTATAAACAATTTTTAGTACTCTGAATAAATTCAGACACGGTCCGATCCCAGCTATCCGATTTGAGCAGAGATGCCGCCATTTTTAATGGGTTAAAAGCGTTATTTAATAGGGGTTATTCTTATATTTTTCGTTTTAATTTTGCATAATCTTTTATATTTATTATGTACTAATTTCAAAAAAATAAGAAAATTTTGTCGTAACATTATGAAATTTGCAAAAATAGATAGTTTCTTCTTCTTCTTCTTCTTCTTCTTCTTCTTCTTCTTCTTCTTCTTCTTCTTCTTCTTCTTCTTCTTCTTCTTCTTCTTCTTCGTTTTATTATTAAATAAATAGTTGCAAATTCTATAGCAACTTTACTACTGAAAGAATTTTGACTAAGTAAGAGCGCCAAGGTAACTTCAGAATAAAATTATGCGAGTTGTTTCATAGAAATTTATTGCTCTAATGATAACTATTTGCTCTTTACTGATAATTTCTCTGTCTATATTTGAACAAACCTGCGCCTATTTTTAGTCTCTACTTTTGACTATCGAAAGTCTTGAGTTTACCATCTTGATGATCTCTGGAGTAATATTAGTATTTTGGTGTAAGAGAAAGAGGTTATCTAGGCTTTGATATTAGTATTTTCATTACTTACAATCCCAAATAATCAGAAACCAGAAGAATCTTACCTCTTTTCCTTGGGTCTCAGATTTTCTCATAAACAAATTTTTTTTAAAGGCGTCATTGTGTCTCTGGGAAAAGAATCACTCAATGCCAATAATGAACAGTTCAAATTATATGATATGACATGCCGTTGATAATATTTGAAAGAAATTACTCGTCAAAATAACAGAACAGTCATAGTAATTTTTTTCAGTAAATTTAGAGGCGTGCAGGTGGAGAAAATATGAAAAAGAGCTGAACAAGGAAATATCACTGCTGCATTCATTGATAATATTTAAATATACATCTATAGGTTCGTTTGTTATAAAAGATAAAATTTCATCATAACTATTAACTAATTCTCTCTCTATGAGATAAATTATCTATGGTTATTCCATGTTTACTATTTTAATATATCAAAAATTTAAATAAATTATATGTCCATTTTCTAAGAATATTTTGATTAATTTATATATATTTATTTAAATTTTTATTACATAATAATTCCAAGAGATTATCTCCAAGAGAATTTCTTGAGTCTCTCCTCCTCCCACCCCCATTAATCTAGGAGTGGATTTTTTTTTAGCGAGTTTCTCTCTAAGAATAGATACTAAAACTTTCGTCCCGCACGAGAATGATTCTCTATCTTATACAATATGATGATCACAGTATTTTCTATTATCATTAACGGTTTATTTATGATTCTTACGAGAGGTTAATAATATAATCATTCTGTTATAATAATAATAATAATAATAATAATATAAATATTAACTGGTATAATAATAATATAATAATAATAATAATAATAATAATAATAATAATAATAATAATAATAATAATAATAATAATAATAATCATAATTATAATCATAATCCTAATCTAATCCTTAATCATAATCCATTAATCATATCATAATCATAATAATAATAATAATAATAATAATAATATAATAATAATAATAATAATATAATAATAATAATAATAATAATAAAAAATTTTTTTTTTTTGATTAAAAGTTTTTATATTTAAAATCGTCAGTGAAAGCCTGGCAGTTAATTTTGGTCCAATCGTCGAGTTTTTGAATTTGTTCCTTTGTCAGTTTGTTCTTCCAGTCGTTTACTATACCTGAAAGAAAGACAATTCGCTTCTTAGGTACATAATAATTCATCAATTAATAATAATAATAATAATAATATCCATAATAAAAATAATAAATAATATAGATAATAATGAATAATATAATAATAAATAATAATAATATTTCATACCTCTCATAAATAATAGTATAAATAATAATAAAATAATAGTAATAATAATAAATATAATCATAATATATCAATAATAATATAATAATAATAATACTAATTACTAATAATAATAATAATAATAATAATAATAATAATAATAATAATAATAATAATAATAATAATAATAATAATAATAATAATAATAATAATAATAATAATAATAATAATAATAATGATAATATGTAAACACTTTACTTAATACTTGAAATTGATAATACACTAATAATAATAATAATAATAATAATAACTCCATAAATATTTTTTAAATCTAATGATATTCTGTAAAAAACAAAAAAAAACAAAAAAAATAAAAAAAAAAAAACACTTTACTCTTTAACTACTTGAAATTGATAGTACAAATTCCTTTACCACCTAATGTAGAAGCATTCAATACTACTTATAGAATGACAAAATAATCTAGTAACTTCTTGGTAATCATACTTGAAACATAATAGAACTTTAGCCTCATTGTGAAAGCCACTTTTACTACCTAAAGACTACCTAAAGTTGAGAAAGTTTAAAGTACTTAAATGTGTATTAGTTAAGGTTTCTTCTTTTTTAAAGTATCTATGACTGCTTCATGGCGCTAAATAGTTTCTCCTAATTTTTCACATTATGACCAACATTTACCAACCAAATGCAATAAATACTGCATTACGGTCTTTATAATACTCTAGAATTTTAAATTCCACAGGATTATTGAACTTATAAACGAAAATAACTTTCCTACAACTAGGCTTTGAGCATCATGCAAATCAACTTTAATAAAATGTGAATTTTAAAGAACAATATTGATATGATATAATATATAATTTTAGATTTTCAAATTTTCTCATTATTATTTTAAAAAATAGTAATAAATGAAAAGAAAAATAAATTTAAATATTCTATGAATAGAGGTATTTTAAAAAATTTAGTTGGAAGTTAAAAGTTTTTTAAACCTATCTTATATTAAATAACGTAAAATTACTTTAATGTTTATGGGAGAATGTATACATTCTGCAACATGATATTGCAAGTAGTTTGCTTGAAAAACAAATCATAGTTTCGAAATTTTCAGATCGTAAACTACTTCCTTACGTGGGTATAATTAGACAATTCCTTTTGAACTTGGTCTTTCCAATATTTCTAAATCAAAATACTTGAGGTACTGTTCCCACTATAACATAATTACCAACCTTTCCGAAAGAATCCACCTTCCTTTTCAATGACTTCTGCATTGAAGATATCATCGCCTTCTTTATTATCTTCATTCTTTGAAAGTACGACTGCTCTCTCTTTCATTGCGAGGAAACTTGTGTAATTCAATATCTATGAGGGAAAGTGATGAGTCAAAAATCCAATAATACATTGA
>JABUQX010056817.1:0-28048 GCA_015478945.1 Trachelipus rathkii
AGATGGATTGCGAAAAAATGCGATGAGCAAGCGTCCATGACAAAGGGAATGCCCGAGCAGAGCACCGTCGGAGGGCGTACACGCTAGAGGGTCGGAGATAACGCTTGAGGTCAAGGGTGAGAACGCGAAGGGGAGAGACAAAGAAGGCAAGAAGCGCGTACGGCAAGGGCTCGGTCCACGAAATCAAACCGGACAGCACGGAAGAGGATTCGACGGCACCGCAGGGGAGTGCTACGCAAGGAACCGGGTGCAAAGAAGGGGAGCCCGAAGGTCTGCGAGGCGAAGCTGGTGGCAGAGCAACCAGGGGAGCCGGGCCAAAAAACCAGGAGCAAAAGTCAGTGCCAAGGTCCAAGGGGAAGAAGGGGGACAAGTGGTAGCACATGGATGCACGGGGCACACAAACAATTGCACAAAAGGACGGGAGCAGAGGGGACAATGAACCGGAGAGGGCACCAAAACGATGCGCCGGGGGGGTAAACAAAAGTAAAACCGGGTCAACGAAAACAAAGGAAAAGCGGCGGTGGGGATGTGCGTGAACTACGTGAGAAGGATGCTGCGGAATAGTAGATGGGAATGTTAAAGGAGAAACAAGCAAGGGATGTGTGCCCGCGGAAAGAGGTGGGTGTGTAACAGGGTGTACACAAGCTGAGGTGGGTAAAGCCAAAGAGAGGCGGCAGCCACGGGAGGTGCAAGACAAGGAGGAGGAAAAAAGAAGGTACAAGGCAAGCGAAAACAAAAAATAATGAACCACAGCATGGGGAGAAGTCAGTCAAAGATAAGCCATCGTATGTAGATGAGATGGCCGCTTGAACAGGGGGGAGCGTAGAGCGTGGGGGTCACGGAGCAGAAGCGGAGGGCGCACGTCGGGGGGCGGGAGGAGAGGGTGGCGGGGTAGAAAAACAGAAGGAAAGAGCGGCGGCGGAAGGAAGGCAAAGGAGAAGGTGGAGGGAAAAGAGCAAAGAGTCCGAGCGCAGGGGGAGGGGAGCAAAATGATGAAAGGTGGAAGACATGACCGATGGACAAAAAGGGGGGAGGCAGAGAGACCGACGGTGGGAGCGGACAAAAGGAGAGATGGGTAAGAGGAAAGGAGGAAAGGAGGAGAGGAAAAAAAGGGAAAGGAGAAAGAGTAGGTGGGGGGTTGCCAGAACGGAAGAAGGTATACGGAAGGGGAGGGAGGGAAGGAGGTCAGGACCAAGCAAAGGATAGGGGGCAGAAAAGAGAAAAAGGAATAAAAGTCTAGGTAGAAAGAGGGGGCGAGACGAGGAAGTTGAGCAGGAAAGATGGGAGAGAGCGGGCAGATGGCGGAAAAGGTACACAATCCAGGGAAGAACGGACAGGTTAAGACGCGGAAGAATCGATAATAGTCATGACACACGGGGGCAAGACGAAAGAGAAGTGGGCGGGAGCAGGAGTGGGAGAAAAGAAAAAAGACGAAGGGAGGGGAGACGAAACACAGGAGCAGATGGGGGACAAAAGAAAGAAGAGAGTAAAGGATAGAAAAAAGAGGGAAGGGGGAAAAGAAGGAAGAAAAAGAGATGGGTGGGTGCGGAGGGATCGAGGAGAGAGGCGTGCGGCGGGATGGGAGCGAGGGGGTAGAAGGGAGGGGGGGGACGCAGGGGGCCGCGAAAGCGTTCAAGTGAAGGCATGAAGCAGGTGTAAAGCAAAGGGATGGTAAGAGCCGAGGGGCGGACCAGAGATGGCGCGCCCGCGAGGGAGGGAAAGGGAAAGGGAAGGGGTGGGGTAGTGCGGGCGATTGCTGACCGCAGAACAGGTAAGAAATTCGATGAAGAGAGTGAGGGAGGGGCCTTGCGCGGGTAAAAGAAGCGTGACGGAGAGAGGGCAAAACGGGCCAACGACGAGGGTACGGTCGGAATTATTCGAAGGATAGATAGAAGAAGTAGAATGTGAATCGCCGACGCCCATTGAGAGGGGGGGCGCAGAGAGCGGTGAGATATCTGGGGGAGGTAGGGCAGGTGGGGTAGGAGGTAGAGTAGCCAAGAGAGGGTGAGGAGCGCGGAGCGGCACGGCGGAGCTGAGGGGCGCGGGGGGGGGTGGTGGCGGGCGAGGGGGAAGAGGAGCAACAGGAAGGTGCATGGAGAGATCAGGAAGAAACAGGAGAATGGGCCGAGACAGAGGAGGCACGAGTGGAGGGGGAAGAAGCAAGAATGGGAATGGAGGAAAGAGGAGAAGGGTCGTGGAGGACAGGAAGGGACTGGGAAAAAAGGGTGCAGAAAGATGATATCGAGTGGGAGCGTGGAAAGAATGAAGGAAGAAAGACGGAGGCATGGGAAAAGGACGGAAAGAAAAACACGCGATAGGGAGAAGAGACGTGGAGTAGTGCGAGGTGAACAGAAACAAAGCTGGAAGAGAACATGAACAGAGAAAGGGGGAAAGAAAGGCAAGACTGGGAAGGGGAGAGCGGAGACAGAAGATGGGGCATCGAGAAAGGAGCAAGAGTTAGTTAACAAAACCAAAGGGGGCAATGGGAGAGGATGCGGAGGAAACAGGCCAAAGAACATGAAGAGAGAGCGGCAGAAACGAAAGGAGAAAAGAATGAAGGAATGCAAATAGTAAGGGAATGTTAGGAAGAAAAAGGAGAGCGGAAAATCGAAGAACGGCAGAAGAAGAAAGAAGGGAGGGAAGACAGAAAAAGAGAAAGAGAGGGGAGAAAAAGGGCCAGAAGGACATGGACAAGGGGGCGCCGAGAAGGAAAGAGTGGAAGTGTGGTTGGAAGACGCGTAGAAACGAGGGCGAGAGATGAGCGAAGCGAAAACAAAGGCATAGAAGAATGCGGAGGGGCGAACACGTGGCGAAAACAGGAAAACTAAACAGACTGAGTAGGGCCGGCAAGGGGTGAACGAAACGGGGGCAAGGGATGTGACGAATGAAGGCAGGGGGGGAAGGAGGGATGAGGACAAGAGTCAAGCTGGTGGGAATCAGAGGAGACAGAGAAATAGAATGGCGGAAAATGGGAGAGGGGTGCACGAAAGGGTGGTGGTGGGGGCGGATAGAGCTGAAAATTCCAGAAAGGAAGAGACGTAAAGGGGTGGGAAAGGGAGCACTCAAGGGCCAACTGCCGCGAAAGTTCGGGAAGAAGGCAGGGGAAAGAGCGAGGGCTAAAAAGCAATGAGAAAAAGAAAAGAAGGAGTGTAGACTGAGGATTCGGCGTGAGCGCGAAGAACGCGGGGGACAGGAGGTAGTGAGCCAACCGGCGGAAAAAAAAATGTGGAGAGGAAGGGACCGAGGAACAGACAGATAGGAGCAGGAGGCGAACAGAAGGAAAGGGACGAACCGGAGAAAAAGACGGAAAAGAAGAAGAAGAACGCGACAAAACAAAAGGAGAAGAAGAAAGAAAGCGGGAAAAGCAGGTGCGGAACATATAGAGGGAGGGAGGTGAGAGGGTATGACTACAAAAGGGAAAGAGTACAAGGGAGGCCAGCAAAAGGAGAGGAAAGAAGATGAAAGATGGGAGAAAAAATGAGACGGGCGGGCGGGCAAGAGGACACATGACCAGCGGCGGAACCAAAATGATGGGAAAGACTAGGGAGAAAAAAAAAGAGAGAGCAAGCAGTCTGTTAACAACGAAAAAAAAGAACGAACAGAGAAAACGAGCATGAAAGATGAGCAGAAGAAGACAGTTGGAGAGAGAGAAGAAAAATCAGGAGGAGCAAGGGAAACACCAAAATGAAGAGAGCATATGCACCGGGTACCAAAAGAAAATGGGAGAGAAACGGGGGAAAGGGGCCAAGTTGTAAGTGCGACCGAACAAGAGCCGGAGGAAGGCAATGAGGGGACGCAGGGAGGAAAGGAAGAAGTAAGGGGTAGAGTCAAGGAGTGGAGAGGAAGGAAAAATGACAAGCGAAGTGAGGAAGAAGCGAACTTCACAGACGATGGTAAAGAGAGCGAGGGAATAAAAGAGAGAGAAGAGAAAGGGGAGAGAAGGAGAAGAAAATGAAGATGAGAGGTGGGTGTGGGGGGGGGGCTGCATGGCGCTGCGCGAAAAGGGAGTGGAAGAGCAGGAATGGTCCAGGGTAAGCGGGGGAAGGTAGAGTTAGGGTGGGGGGGGAATGCATGAGTGGATGCCGCCGGCAGATGGAGAGAAAGCAAGATAAGAGTGTGGGGTGGAGGAGCGGCGATGCTGCCGTCAGGCGGGTAAGAGTAAAGCTAGAAGGGATGGGCAGGTCGGCGGGTTAAAGGAGAAGCGAAGCGGATGAGAGGGTCAAAAGGAGGACACGACCGGAGGGGGGCCGGCGGAATAATGAAGAGGCAACGACAGCAGTACTGTGGGGGTCGGGCCAGCCCGCCGAGAGCTTGAGGAGGCCAGCGGAGGTGAGGATGTGGGGAGCATGAGATGGGGGAAGCTAGAGGTGGTAGCAGAGAAGAAAGTGTTAAGGGAGGCAAAGCGGGTAGCGGGTCGGGTGGTACACAAGCTACGGGTACATCGCAACGAGCGCCGCGCCGCCGCCGCCGGGGGGTGGGAGAAAGCGCGTTGGAAGGTGAAAAAGTCAGCTTGGAAAAAAACCAAGAGCACACAGAAAACACCCGTGGAATGAAAGAAACGCGACGTCATGTGGAAAAAAAAAGCGAGCGAAACAAAAGCAATGAAGTAACCCAAAAAGAACACGAACCGCCAACAGAAGGCCGCCGAAGATGAATAAGCGGCGGAAAAAGAACAAAAAAGGAGAGCGGTCGGGGCCCTTAGGCCAGTGAATAGCCCAACGCAACAAATTCCCGGCGGGCCAAGTTCCATAAGGGGAACCTCGGAAATAAAAGCGCAGTACCGAACCGCACAAGACGAAAAACAAGACAGGTAAGAGAGACGTAAACGGGCCAAGGGTCAGAAGCACGAACAGAAGAAACCACCAAACACCAATGCTGAAGAGGACGAGCATACAAACGGAGGAGAGAAAAAAGACAGGAAGAAAACGAAAAAAACAAAAAGTCGAAAGTGTCACAGCTGGCACTGGACAGGCATGCAGCTAACAGCAACGAAGATGGCCAGCTGCACGACTCACAAGCCACAATGCACGCGCCGCCTTCGCCTCTCCCCCGCGCCGGCGCCGTGCATCGAACGGTGACCACGAGCACTAGTGGACACACAGTCAGGAGGCGGCGCGTAGTCTACTCATGAACGGGGAGGCCGGCCGCTTAACATCCAGGGAGCGCATACAAACATCTAGTCGAAACCGCGACGCAAACGGCAGGCGGGACACAGAAAAGGGCAGGCCGCAAGCGACCGTGGAGACGCGAAGGGGCAACCTGGCACCACCAATCGGGTCTCTCAACAGGGGCTGAGGGGTACACCGGCATATCCCAGCCGGATTGAGTGGGCACTGCAGCTAGCGGCCGCGGCGCGCCACCGTATGGCGAGAGTGACCGGCCCAGGCCGGCTCGGGCGGCGGGGGTCCGGAACCATCGTCCGGCCAGTCGTGGCCAGGCACCTTGGGGCCTTCAAAGCATGGGAGGACGCCCGCCAGCCGTGGGCAGGAGGACGCCGCCACGCCGCGCGAGGCGCCTGGGGACCAAGCGCGCGCAGCCGGCGAGCAGGGCGGCGCGTCCAGCCACCGATGTCCCGGGACGCCGCACCAGAACCGCAACCAAAGCGAAGAGTGCCCGAACCGACGGGCAAAGGCGCTAGCGCTCGCATGGGGGTGTGGAGGATACAGGCAGGTGCCGCTAGGAGCAGAGGGCGCAGTAACCGGCCGCCTGGCCAGAACGCCAGCGATCCGCGTCAGTTCATTGCGACCGGACGAAACCGAACAGGGGTCAAAGACAACGGTGAGGAACCAGCCTGGCCAACAGACGCGGCGCCCTACCACCACATCAACCAACGATACTAACCCGGCGGGATGCGCAGGAAGCGTGGAGCAAACAAAGAGCCTGGCACACTTCCCAGAGCCAAGGACTGGCAGCGGCAGGGCCCAGGGGCGAGTAAACCGTTGCACAAAAACCGGAACCGGCAGGCGGAAGTGCAACGAGTGGAGCGCAAAAAAAACAAAAAAAAAAAAACGCAGAGCCCCAAAGAGACAACCAGGTGCCGACAAGTGGCCGACTAGGCTGCCGGAGCCGACTAGAAGCCAACAAGACGGACAAATACCTGCCATAAACAAAGGTCAAAAAACGTGAGGCCCAGGCAATGCGTCCAAAGTGCCATGGCCACCGGCGTAAACCCCCGGCCAAAGGAAACCCCACGAGGGCGGGAGGGCCGACGGCGCCACACGGTGCGCCACCCAGCACCAGTCTGCGAGCACGGGGGGTCCGCACACGCAGCACGAGCGACCGCGCCAGAGCGTCGCGTCACAAATGCCACAACGCCGTGCAGATGACCAAAGTGAAAGGGAAATTAGGGACAACCGTGGCCTCACCAGCGCGGAAGAGGGCGCAAGCACCAATCCACAACGGCGGCAGCCCTGCGAGATATGGTTAACAAGACCTGGCTGCAGGCAACGAGCGCACCGATAGACGAAATACCCTGAATGATGCAGCCTGGGGAAATGTAGGCGACAGTCCTCCTCGCAGGGGCAGGAAGGCGGAAACGCCCAAGCAGTCCGCCCCAAGGCCAAAACACAGGGCGGGGATCATACCACAGCGCAGGCAAGAGAGCACACAGTCGGAGGGCCCGCCAAAGCCTGCCAACGCTGTCACGGGCCAACCACCCTGTATCGGGAAGGTACCGCCAGCGGGCGGTCCGAAAGAGAAAAAACGGAAAAAGTGGAGGGCAGCGACCTGTGCGCGGGGTGGCCTGTCCGGTACAGGTGACCAACTGCAGGCCCGACGGAACCCCGTCACGTGCCCACAGCAGCCAAGCGATAGCACAGCGCAAACACCTGGGGGCACAGCGCAAAAATGCTACGACCAGACAGCGACCGTCCAGACAACATGACCACAGCAACGCTGCGGCCACACCGCAAACTCGCGGACACAATGCACTCACGGAATCCAGACACGTCGCCGGGGGCGCGCTGACTCGCATGCAAATCAAAACCGACCACGGGGGCGCCACTGTCCAACGAACCGAAAAAAACACCACGAAACACACAAACCAAGCAGAGCCTACAGAACGGGCCGAACTACGCTCGCGACCACGAAAAAAAAGCGGAGCGAAAGAAAAATAAGAAAAACCAAAAGAAACAGAACCCAACAGAAGTACCGCCAACAAGGAAGAAAGCAACAACAAAAAAGGTCGAGTCGCGGCGCAGCACCAGGCGAGATCAGCACGCAGCACCCACGGACAAGCCGGCGGGGCAACCCGGAAGGTAACCGCTAAAGAAGCAGAGTACCTGGAAACCGGCATGACCAAAAATAAAGAAATAAAGAAGGAGAAGTTACGAAAGGGCCAAAATAAAAACGAAACAGAACAACACAAAACAGAAAAGAAGTGCACCAACAATCGGAGGAAGAAAGAAGACAGGAAGAAACAGAAACAAGTAACGCAGATAAAGCGAAGCACTGGGAAACGACATGCCAAGCTAAACGGGAGTGGAGAGAAGAAAAACCAGGCCGACAAACACACTAAACGGAGAAAAACAAGCGAAGACAGACACGACAAAGGAAGGAAGAGTGATAACAAAAGACAGCAACGAAAAAAAAAACAAGCAGAGCGGTCTCGCCCGCGGCCCCGGCCACAAGCGGGGAGACCGGAACTTGCATGCGGGCTGGGAAAACCCATCCGTAACTGAGTGGGATCAAACCCACCAACCGCGACGGGCGGGCTGAAATCACGAGCCAACGCAGCAACATGAGCGGAACGTGCAACACGGGGGGCACGAAATGCGCAGCGCAAGGCGACGGCCGAAGACACCGGGAGAACCGTGCCCCAGCGCAGCCCCCGCCAACATGCGGTGCCGCAATGATCGATGCGCGCAACCCGTGGCAGACACCGAGATATGACCTCAGCGGGATGAACCACAAGATAACTGACCTGAGAACGGACAACGCCCGTCCATACCAGACAACCTAGCCGGAGACACTTCCACGGCAGGCTGCGGCAAAAGCAACCAAAGACCCAGATGAAGTCCGGGCCCTTGGATAAGTCGCCTCAGGCCGCCACGGCGCCACGTTAAAAAGCGGCGCGGGCGCACAGAAGAACAAAGGCAGGGCGCGCGACACCACCCAAGTGAGGGCCCAGAACGAGGGACAAAAGGCAAGCACACCGAGCACGGGCGCCACGCCCATCACCTGTAAACAGAGGATCATGAGCGCCGCCAAAGCCGCAAAGCGCTGAACCGGCCCGGAGGCCAAGACGAATGCGGCCAGAAGAGAAAGGTGGAAAACCCGACAAAAACCACATAGCACCCACGAAACCCGAAAGCGAGCAAACTACGCTCGCGACCAGGAAAAAAAAGCAGAACGAACACAACCAAGGAAGAGGAAAATTACTCACGTCGAAGACAGGAGGATAACTGGAAGACGCGCGCAAAGAAGGAGGAGATGGTGGTGGGAAGAGTGGAAGAGAGACACGCGCGGTGGAAACACCCGTGGAGGGAACCCGACAGGGGCCACGTGCAAGAAGCCGAAGGTGAAGGGAAAAACGCAGCGGGTAAAAAAAAAACTGAAAAAAAACAAAAAAACGTGCAAACAGGCAAAAGAACACCCGAAGGGGGAAACAACATACCAAACACAACGAGAACTATAAAAAAAAATGATGAAGAAGGAAGGACAGCAACGAAGAAAAACAACGCCGCAGTGAGTGGCGAAGGGCAACGGGCGAAAGGTGGACCAACCGCCAAGGAGAACGAGGGGAGAGCAACAAGTGGACAAGGGAAGTGACATTGGCAAACTAGCCCCCCGCATTGGGAGAGGATGGGGGTACAACCGGGGAAATGGGAGAACCAAGCACACATCGAGGCAGCAAGCAAAGAGGGCGAAAATGAGGCGGCCGAATGGGTGGGCAACGGGAAGCCACCAACGTGGAAGAAACAAGGATCACCAACAGAGCCGGCAGCGGAAGCCGGAGCACAAAACTTGGGAAACCGGTAAAACTCCAGGACGACCGCACAGTCGGGAACCCAGATAAGAGAAAGATGAAAAGGCAGTTGTTGGGAGTGAGTGAAGAAGCCAGACGAGCTCACGAAGAATAATTGCATCTCGACGCAAGCCTGCAAGAAAGCGAGCCACAGACAAGCAGAGGAAGCCAGACACTAAGCGTGGACGACACCGCCGACAATACAGGTAGGCGCAGCCAAGGTGTGTCAAGGGGAAAGTAACGCATTGGGTGAACGAGAAATTCCTGGACAAAGGAAGCAAGTTGCAGGCTAAGGGCAAAATAGCCACAATTGGCACGAGAGCTGACTAAAGACCCGGCAAGCAGGTGCAAAAGAAAGGGCAACAACGGGTGCAGGAAGGGGGGGGGAGGGTCGACAGCAGGGAACGGGCCTACAGGGAGGATCGCAACAAAGAAACCGGCAGGGAAAGAGGAAATAAACTGGCAAGGTCGGAGAGTGGCCGCGACAGGACACACAAAATGAGCCTCCCACATGGCGCACAAGAGCACACAGAGGAAAGGAGAGCGGCACTAACGAGAGTCGCGGGAGAACCGTGAGAGGGCCGCCAGGCGCCAGACATCACAGTATGGAGGTGTGTAGGGGCGGGGAAGGGGATGAGACAACGAGAACACACGGCCAGGGGCGACCTGCAGCGTCACAGAAAAGGAAAACGAGAGGACAGAAGAGCAACAAAATTGCGTGCGGAGGAGCGAGAAGGAGAGAGGGGCATGGGGGCGGGAAAGGGAGAGTGCACAAGAAACGGCACGATGGAGGAGCAGACGAAACTGAGACCCGGAGGGCAAAACACAAGGAAAAGGCGAGGACAACGGGCGGGGACGAATACAGGACAGAGAGGGGGATAAGCACGCCGGGTGGGACGCCCACGACGCACCAAGCCGAATAAGATAAGAAAAAGAGAAAGAAGATATAGAGAGAGAGAAGAAGTAATACTGAGAAGAAAGAGAGAGAGAAGATATAGAGAAGGAGATAGAGAGAAGAGTAGATGAGGGTGTAGAAAGAGAGAAGATACAAAGGGGCAGTAACCGGCGAAAGCGGTAAGCCGGGAAAACGCCGGTGAAGGGGGCGTAACGGTGAACGCGTGCGGAAGGCAAAAGAAGGAACGGACGAGGAACAGGGGAAAGGTCCCACAGCCGTAAGCCGTACGGGAGGACGAGGGAGGAAATAGGCGATTCAGAGTTGAAAAGGAGAAATCGAGTCGAGAACAAAACGTGGGGGCAAAAAAGGCCAACGACCCGCAAGGCGCAAAAGTGGAATGCGACACGGAGTAGCCGGAGTAAAGGGCGGACAGGCGGCGAGTAGCGCAGTGCTAGGGGGTGCGAAGAAAAAAGAGAGAGGAGTGCCCTGCAAAGAGGAGTGAATACTGGAACGGCGAGTTCGGACGCGGCGTGGGCGACGAGAAACAAGAGAAAACTGAGCCGCAGAAGCGTGGGAGGTGAAAAAAATAACAGACGAGAAAAGTGCGAACGGACATAGCCGATGGAGTGTGACCAGATAACGTATGCGGGGGCCGGAAAAAAGGGCCCAGGGGCAAGCAGGAAAGCGAAAACAAGATTCAACAGCAAGCATACAGTCAAAGGAAGCAGTAAGCAGAGGGGGCCTACAGAGGGGCATTATGGGCCCCCCGAAGAGGAAGACGGACAAAGCATGGTCACCCAAACAGGAGAACCAGAGCCGGGAGGTCAAGGAAGAACGGCGGCAATGCGGCGTGTAACGCGCTAGAACGTGGCAAGCCCCAGAGAAGAAAGCGCAGGGCGAAGTCCGGGACGGGCGGCCAATAGAGAGAGCGCGGGTCGGGAAGGATGACCCAACCCAACGCGGGACTAAGTCGGTGCAACCACGCCGTCCACGTGGACGCCAATGAAGGGCGCAGCTGCGCCGTAGAAAGGACCGCAGCCGAAGAAGGGGGGGAAAGACAGGGGGGAACAGAGCAGAGAGCGCGACCCCTGCAGACGGTGCGCGCGAAAAAAGAAAGGCGAGACCGGCGGCGATAGGGCGGCAAAAAGGGACGGGAAGCACGGTCGTGGCAGACAAGGCAGGCGGAGTGCAGACCAATGACAACAGAGGGCATGCACCGACCCCGGAGATAAAGGGCGGACATCCAAACACGAACATGCCGAGAAGGGCATCCACCGAACCAGGCACAGGGGCAAGTAACGGGTAGAGGAAGAGGGGCCGGCGAAACAGTACAAAACGGCAACCAGGCACGATAAGTCCGAACACCCGCACACCCCGGGGCACCTCAGGCGACGCCTCCAAAATGCGGTGAGACAGAGAACGAGCCCGAGTACGCGCCGGACAGGCACGGGCCGCACGTGCCGGAAAAGGACATCCAAGGGGCAAGCTAACCATCGGGCGAAGCAAGAGCACACAACGAAACAACCACAGCAAACAGATCACACGACCAAGAGGACACGGACACGCCAGACTTCGCCAGCAAGACGCACCATGAAACTACACGAAGCGCGATCGACCAGCAGAAACCGGCGCAAGCACGAAAGACAACACCCACAAGAATAAAGATGAAGATAAGATAAAACAGAAACGACACGACACACCGATAAAAAATAAGAATACGCGAATACGGTCCAAGCGCAAAAAGCAAACAAAGCCGAAAAGCAAAAGGCAATAGATGAAAGAGAAAGATAAAAAGAAATAACAAGCACACACCAAAAAGACGGAACGAACGGAACGGGAACTTGCCGCGACCACCGAAAACGCAAAAAACGCCGGAAAGAACGATAAAAAAGAACGACAACGCGCAACGTGCCCACCGATAAAAAAAAAAAATAAAGAAAATAAAAAGAAAAAAATAAGAAAAAAAAAAAAAGATAAAAGAAAAAAATAAAGGAAGAAAAAAAAAAAAGACGACCCCCCACCCAGATACACAAACCAGAACCCCAAAGGAAAAAATTCAACTCGCAAAAAAATAAGCCTTTTATCCCGCGTCCCCAAAATTTAACAGATATATATGATAATATAGGTAACCTCCAGGACCCCACATATATCTTACTAATGCAAACGATTAGAGTAACTCTTACTGCCAAAGAAACAAAATATAATATTCTGCACTCAAAGCCGCTTCTAACAGTGTTGACGAAGGTTTTAAAAATTTTTTTTATTCCTCTCTTTTGGCATCTCAGAAATACCTTGAAAAGAAAATAAGAAACCTACCACACTCTCCTGGCATTTCCTCCATCCTAGGGGCCTCGAGTCCCAGAAAAAAGAGGGAGTCTAAGAGGGAACAGAAGTTCACCACCAATAACTGTAATCACCGGACTAAAGAGGCCCGAACGAGTCCCGAGCTACCCTCGCCAATCCTTTGAATAGGTTATTTATCAGGGATAATGCGAGTTCTAAAGTTAGTTAAATGCACAGTCCCAAGATTACGCAAAGTGTAAGAGGAAGATAGGAAATTCACTTCTTTTTTTTAAACTAAAATGGCCAAACCCAGCACCGCTCACAGATGACCATGAGGTAAAAACGCGAACAAAAAAATTACCAAAGCAGGAGTTCAGGCCAAGGATACTCTCGGCGCAGCCCTCTCGGAGTGGACGAAACGGCCGCCGCTAGGGGACCTCGTAGATAAACACGCCGTACCGCAAGTCGAGCCACCCTACACTGGGTCGAAAAAAAAATTTACCTAACCAACATCTCTCGAATTGAATACAATGTAAAAAAAAAATGCCATAAATTTTGTGAGAATATGGAAATATTGCAAAGCTAAAGACAAATACATTTGGGTCGTAAAAATTTGGCAATAAATAATAAAATATGTATATATGACGTGTAAGGTGACGCCGTTCTCTAGTATAGCGATGAATGTCAGCTTGAGACAGTCATTGTCAACCGTATATTATATATGGAATATCATAGCATACATACAATAGTATAATATAGTATAATCGCTATAATAATAAATCACATAAAAGAGAGAGTACACCTATAAAGAGAAAATAAATAATATATATAATAAACTACAGGGTGATCAAAAAGTCTCATTCAATTGAAATAACGATAACTAGCGACCAAAGTAAAACCAAAGACGAAGTATATAATATAAAGTAAAATAATAACAACAAATAGGTATATATATATATGAATAAAATTACTACCTAAAGAACTAGTAATATAGGTACCAATACAAACTAATCTACCAATAGATATAAGTACAAATATATTCAGGGATTCCGCCGAAATAATATTCCCAAGGTAAGTTCCAATATCCCGAATATTATCGGCTGATCGGCCAAAATGACGCCCGAACGCGCCGAAAACTCTCCCCTCCAGTATTCAAGAAGCTTGAATTTGGACCCCAGAACTATAAAAGAGGCCGGAATAACTTGATTGCTATAAAACAAAACACACTACGTCAAGAATAAAGGGAAAGTGTAATAATCAGATTAAAAAATATCTCGAACACACAACATGGTTCCAGGAAACTTATTTCCCCGGAGAAAAAATCAGGAACTATAGCCCAAGGTTTGTGTAGCCAATATGGCGAAAACCCCTCATCTCGTGTGGCAGTCGAGACTGACCCCTCCAACGGAAGCCTTGACATGTTCAATATTCTAGAACCAAATTAGAAATCACATTTAGTGATAATATCGGGGCCCAACCTGGCAATCCCAAAGATTAAGGTCAGGAGTAACCAAACAGATGAACCGAAATTTAAAGCTGGGGTGTAGTATAAAGGGGGGAAGATGTGGTGAAACTTCTGGAGTCAATTTCATGTTAATTCCACACATAGATTGCAACTATGCATCCTATACTATCTCAAAAACACTATTTATAGAATAACGAGAAGGATACTATTAAAGAGGATTAACCATATGACTATTCCGAACAAGAAGCAACATATAACCTCTAACAGGGTTTCTACAGGTGTCCAGAGCAAAAGAACGGCAGCTTCGCCAAAACGCATGTAAAACTTTAACAGATCAGCAGGAGAACTGAAATGATGCAAAACAGCAGGCATACAGATAATAAAGTCCCAACCCTAATATACAAGAAGTCTGAATAAAATAGACTGGAAACAGAACGTCCCTCGATTGACGATATCTTTCACAAAATGTATCGACCACAAACAACAATATCCCCAACCTCACCATTAATACGAGACTACGCTGAATACAATGGACAAAAAAATAGTTGCGACGCGGCCTGATTCTCAAAGATGGCAAAAACTGATGATCTCGCAAATTACAATTGAACACATTGTCGACAACAAGTCACGCCAAAATCCAAAAACTCTCACACAAGCATATAGTTAAGCAGACCCTGGAAAGTACCACGCAACAGCGAAATAAGCCCACATACGTGGAACTCCTCTACTCAACAATAATAATGTAGCAGATAAAAGTGGCATAGGTTTTAAATAAAAGGATCGAAGCTTACCACCAGCAAAAACTTCGGAGCAGACTGCATAAATTAAATCATTCGCTTGAAGAAGTAGCAAAAAAATAACAGTAGAAGTAAAAAAGACAATTCTAAAAAGAATTTGCTATGTGGAATAAAAAATAATTTGTGTGTTGTAGACACTTTCTTAAAAGATCGCGGATATCGAAGGCATAAATTTTTCATAACATGAAAATGAATATATAAATCAGTAAAAATATGGTCGATGAGCATGGAAAGAATAAATGCATGAAAAAATTAAGCTCCTGACTTACTTCTGCTAACAGAAATGAAGAGATGTATCGTGTAAGGGAAAAGTGAAGCTGAAGAGGTTCCTATATTATCACTATCTTAATAAATGAGGATTTGATATTTTAAAATAATTGATAAATATAATGGCATCAAAATCGTCAAAATACAAAATATATCAGCAGTGAAAAAAAAAGAAAATACCCTAAAAATGATTATATTTGCTATAATTGTAAACATAAAAGTAAAAAGGCTACATACGGAAACTTACATTATCAAGAAATAAAACAAAAAAATATATAACAGAAGATATTAGCCTCACTATTAGCAACCATGTACCCGAAGGAAACAATGAAATCTCCCATTCAATTAGGTGAAAAAATTCACTGGGAAATATTTTTATGGGAATTTTTAAAAAACTAGCAATAAATACCTTTCAGGTCAAGGGTCAAACAGTGAAAAGTGAAAGAATATTTAGAAGAGAACAGGCGAAAATATTTATGAAGCCCAAGAAATAGGTGTATCCCGCTTTAAATGGAGAAACTGCTAAGGTCTGTCATTTTAACCTAGAAGAGCTTATTCAAAAGAAGTTTAGTTTAATATCTGATATTAATACTACGAAACTTTTCAATCTTCTTTGGATTTAAACGCTAAAATATTCTCAAATTGGTATGATTATGCTAATTGGATGTAACAAAGAATAGGCATTTTGTTTTATTACTTTGTATTTATAGACAACTGAGCGTATAAAACAATAGATAAACAAATTGGACAGGAAAGAGGATTTTGCAATTGAATTATTATTGATTGTTCAAAATTATCGATTATGTAATCGGTTTTTGCATATCACGTTGCATTTGTGAATATTGTGTGTAACACAGATCTTGTAAAAATTTATAAATGACTATTACTCATTTTATTTATATGCAATCACTATCACAAATGTGTAATACGTGATATAATGAATATAATGATAAATATATATAAAATAATATAATAGAAACAACAGTATATAGTCGATAGAGAGAAGCACCTTATGCATTTAATAGAATAATAACTATATATAATAATATATATAATATGATAATATAAGATAATAGTAATATAAGATGAATATATAATAAGTATGATACTAATAGGGCCAAAAAATAATAAGAATAACTACACAATCACTAGATAATAAACCCAAATAAATATATAGTAAAAAACGTACCTCACTCACATAATTAAAGATAAAAGTCCACCTAGATATGCAAAACTCGACGTAGCGACCTACGTATCAACTACAGAGGATACGCAGGCAGCCACAATAGCTCACATCACCAAGCCCTACCTCAAAACCTCACAACCGAACACTACTTACCAGCCACGCCAAACCACACACCTAATATAATTTACTATATCAATATCACTCATATCCTCACACCCGTCAGAACCCCACAGTACGGATCCCAGTCGCACCACCACTATTACACAATAACCATCCAGCATCACCTAATTCACTGCCAGGAGAGAGGTCACCCTAAACTCACGAATAACGACTAGTCGATTTAGACCAAGTGACCGCACCACTACTAACATACCAATACCGAACCACCAAGAGCCCTAACACAATATATCCTAACAAACCAATATAATTACCCTACCTCAATAAAATATATTGGATCTCACATAATGATACGGGGAAAGACGAACAACAAATACCGCCATATAGTATAAGCAGTACAAATCGTCTACCAGAACCACTAGAATATTAACTCGTAATACAAAAACTCAATAAATAAACAACACATAATGTGAAACATCAAAGCATAAAATAATGGACACCACAACACATGAATCTAAAATAAGACCAGGACCCAACTGGATGTTCTAATCCATAGAGAATAGTAAAAAGCGCCACTAACCACGCCATTACCCAGCCACGTAAACAGCTATACTCGTTCGACTATGACGCCGATTCCTAACCTGGTGCCACGACCATTACCACGCCCGGAATAATATCCCCCTCATTACAAGCTGTCCCCGAACCTAATAAAGTCGAGACTCAATCAGTAAGTTAGACTATTACCCACTTGTCTGAGTTAGACGTCCTCAGCCACCCAAAATGAACAAACATACCTTGACAACACCTTGAGACCCGAAAGCGCCATCACTACCCTTGACTCTTCATACAGGCTAGACATTCGACTGCTGCATAAAGAATCCACTCCGCGAATATTCCCTACCAGTGTGAATCGCTTACCCAAGATAAGGGCCACACTACTGGCTCAAATACCTTCATTCCCTAACATCCAGGAGGCCATGCACACACCAACACACTGAAAACCAAAAGCATCTAGCTAGTTCCCATGTGACCACCAATGTTAGAGTGTTATAAGCATCCCACGCGCAGGCCGCAGCTCTGTAACCTCGGGCCGTCCCCACCCACCAACAACCTTACAATGCTAGGCATCCCCATCTGCAACCAAAGAAAATCCACCAAACAGCCTACTGGCCTCTAAACACAACGTCCAAGAATTGTCATTAAATCGGCCCTCCAGCACCAATCAGCGACGCACATCACGGGAAAGGAGATGTATACCCAACGTTACATGCTCCGAGCGGCCATCTACAAACCAGCTATCCCAAGCATTCTCTTACTCTACGATCACTCAGACCTGGATCAGGGCTAGAAAGACCCATATATAGCCCCGGAAAGCCACGATTCCATCCAAAACTCAATGGTCCAAGCAGACCTTCACAAACCCTCAGTTTCATCAAACCAGAGGTGTGGTATATGTTGCGAGTGTTGCAAGTTCCGGATACCAAAAAAAAACTCGAATACTTTTCTCTCTCCCTCGCCTCATCCCAGAGCTCAAGGTTCACGTACGCAATAAGAATATATACCTAGATCACCTGCAACGCTCCCAAGTTTTCAATCGAACCGATGGCCCTATCTACGACTATTCGGTCCCGAGACTAAGACCCTTCTCGACCGAGCCACCAGGGCCAACAATCGCTACCAGCAAATTAGCACATGGGAAGCAGGTGAATATTTTTGGGTGAAACCTGTATGACTTCATGCTGAGTAACTGAGGCGAAAATGTTACACAATTATTTGAAGGTCGACAGCATAGTTTACTGTATTGAATCCAGATGTACCAGATGATATTAGTAGCCTCATCACAAACATGTCTTGATCTTTTATAAAATACTCGCTCTCTCATCCGTACCGAGTACCCTACTGCAACCGAAGCATACCTGTTGAAGTTGTGTAACAAAACACACAATTTAAACTGCTCTTGGAAGTGCCGAATAAACAGTCGCCACTCACCTGCATCGTATGCTGGGAGTCCCATAGCGAGTAGTAGGCCTGCAACTTCACCTGCAATACACAGGGTTACCATCTGACTGGAAGAGCCTCCGCAGCTTTGCTTCTCTGTTACGATATAAAATGTTACTCTTGTGCCATTGGTCCAGTAGTCATTTTTCATTGCAACTCCGAAGCCAACAGCTCGGGACAACTTCGGCAAATACAACTCTCAGACAAGATCGTTCAGTTCACTCACCCTGGGTAAACAATGAGACCATCCGACTGTATTTCAGATGATGATAGACATCATCCAGATCATCCAGGTCATACATGTAGACGTACTAAAGGTACCACATGCTTTTCTAATTCGACCGCAGTAAAATTGCTACTACTGTAGATTATGCGGAAGGTAACGTCTATACAGCGCACGTAGTGCTCACATGAATTTTGTATTCCTAGGGAATATGCAAAAATAGGGATCCATGATTCACGAAAACGGGGATGGTTGATACAGGGCAGAATCGAGGAATATAATGGAGATCAGCCCTCC
Source organism: Trachelipus rathkii (assembly GCA_015478945.1). Taxonomy (NCBI): domain Eukaryota; kingdom Metazoa; phylum Arthropoda; class Malacostraca; order Isopoda; family Trachelipodidae; genus Trachelipus; species Trachelipus rathkii. The sequence continues at coordinate 18,494 of JABUQX010056817.1, forward strand.
AATTACTATGATATCTGCTAACAAAAGTCCATCCAGAAAAATGTTTCACCTTTTTTTGTTGGACCAGTTGTAAGTGTCTTGTAATTTTCCCTAAATGGGATGACCGAACTTTTGAAATAACTATTCGGCGAATAGCGAAGTGATTATTCGGCCAAATATTCGGTATTCGGAATACTTTTAGCCGAAGATTCGGTATTCGGTATTCGGGTTTTTCACTATTCAGGCACAATGCCCTAAATAAATATATATTATATAAATAAATAATATAATAATAGAATATATATAGATATAAATAAATATAAAAAATAATAGAATATATAAAATAAATAATTAATAAATATATAAAATATATAATAGTATAATAGAATATATATAATATATATATTAAGATATATATATATAAATATAAAATATATAATAATAATAGATATTATATATATATGAAATAAATAAAATATATAAGATATATATAATAATATATATAATATATATATTAATATAATATATATAATATTAAATATATATAATATATATATATATATATATATATATATATATATATATATATATATATCCCCACAGGGGGTATATTGATTCTTGTTGTAGTGTTATGTTTTAGTTACAACTAGTGAAAAGAGCTAATACTAGGGGGACTTTATTTATCCCTCCGGCCTCAGCAGTAGCATACGTGCTTGTCACATATGTAATCTTTTAGTCTTCTTCCTATTCTCTCATTTTTCAAATTAATTATCTATATCTTTCAAACCTCTTCCTTCACTACAGCTAATATTTACTTTTTTTTTTCTTTTTATCCCAGAGAGGCAGATGAACGCCGATGTTCCCTTCTTTATGGGCGGGCCACCTGGCGTCATCTGTGCTGAAGAGGTGTGAGTCGCATCACTTGTTTGCGATTCGGCAAACACAACCTAGCACGAGATTTGGGTCTTTTTTTCCTGACCTCTCTGGAACACATATAATAAGAAAATCCCCGTCGCTTAGCTCGGTCCTCCTGGCACAAATCTCATAGCGTTCGACACCCATTAGGGGGACCCATTTGATTTAATATACAATGGATTCCGTTGCTTTTCCTCGGTATCTGATGGACATGAAGACTGAAGAAACTGCAATGATTAAATGCCCTATTCTTCTGGATTGCACTTCGAACATTGACGCCGTAGCTCCCTCCACTTTACCTAGAAGCAGGGATGGCAATTTTGGTGATTTTTTTGATTTTTTAAAAAAAAAATCAATTTGTGATTTTTTTGATTTTTTTGATATTTTTTATTTTTTGGATTCGTTACGTCACGCGAATTATAAATTGTAAACATATATCGCGTGACATTACGAATCTGAAAAAAATAAAAAAAATAAAAAAAATCACAAATTGATTTTTTTAAAAAAAATCAAAAAAATCACCAAAATTGCCATCCCTGCCTAGAAGGCCTCTGCTTGTCCCCAGCGATCCGTCGCCTGGAAAGCCCTCGACATCCCAGCTGCCCAAATGGTCGGAGCAACCCCGAAAAGGTACCCCCCGTCCTAATAATTCATTTATTTACTCCATATGCTGCTCCTTCCCCGGGACTGCCAACTGACACATCATTCCCAATGTATTATTTATTGCGATCCATCACCTCTAAAGCTCTTACTGAGCATAGAACCATCATTCTTAGCGATGCACTTGAAAAAGTTTTAGAAGTTGAAAACCACCAGCCACGTTAATGAGAAACGTGTCCCTTATCATTCAAGCTACTACCCGGAATCAAGCTCCATCTTGTCATCCTTAATATCTCTTGGAAATATCCCTTATTTTCAATCCTGATGATATAAAAAACACATCCAAAGGTACTATTTACTCTTTTGAACAGAAAAACAAAGATATAGCTGTCATCTCAGATATCTCCAGCAAAAAAGATTTCCTGTTACAAAAGTTTACAGATTTTACTCTTCGTCAGCGGGATTCGAACGTTGGACCTGCGGCAGTTGCATGCGTTATGAATAGGATAGATCCATCTATATATATATATATATCCGGCTAGTGCGATTTGTATTTTGCGATGTAATGTTTTCTGAGCATATGATACATCTATCTATTGGATGTCCATTATTCAGGTGGTTTGGTTGGCCCTTATTGAAATATTTTTGTGTTGTGATTGTGTGTATATGTTTCATTAGTGATTTTTGTTGGAAGGTGGTATCTGAGTTTAAATATTTAGGCAATATGTTTTATGAAGAGCAGGAAGGATGATGCTGATCAATACAATAGTTATTCCGAAAAATAAAATTATAAATCCATGAAATAGGGTTTACTGGGGTAAAAATCACCCGGCGACATTTGGGCGTTTTCAATTATTTTATCGATAATTTTTTTTTTTTATTGTTATTTTTTTTTTAAATTTGGAAATTTGGATTTCCTTATTTTGTGAAATGGAAGAATTATAACTCACGAAATATTAATAGAAACCAATCGATTTTTAATGTTCTTTATAATTGCAAATTACTACATTATTAGCTGCGTATAATAAAGAAAGATAAATTTAATCATCAATATTACCCCTATTAGATAACACATTACCACATTAATATATCTATTATATAGCTAAAAACTACTTGGAAGGAAATCCCACCACAGCGCTTTCCTTTTTGAGAGACAAAGGGGAGATTCCCTTACAGCACTCATCATCACTCAATAAGAACATAATATTAATCCTACATAGACCAATAATGCATTCCTACGCTGATAAAATGCATGCTAAGCTTCCCCGAATCACCGGCGGGTATCAAACTACTCAACTCAAAGCACAATCTTCCATCCTCAAGTATGATATAAACTCTAAATCACCACAATACCTCAAGCGAGTGAGTGAAGAACTTACAGCATATTATGCTGTCAAACCTGCCCGCCTTACAAAATTGCCTATATACTATAACTTATTCAAATAGTATCCAATAGCAGCCTACAGCTACTTTTCAAAAATTTTTTCCACCAGCCCAATAATGTCATTATCAACAAACCACTAATATAAAATCCTTTTTCGTATAAATAACTATGTTAGCTTTCATTTCATATTCAAACGTCAACTGTGATATTTCAACTTCTAAGTTGTAAAAATATGATATTTCAGTTGCAAACTGACAAGTCAGAGAGATCAGTTGCAAATTGATTATGAAATGCTGTCTCCAGAAGTAAATTTCTGACGCTACATATTCCGCCTCAATGCGCTGAGAATAGAGATCTCTGCATCAATACTATTACGTTACAATAAGAGGCTGTTCATACCCAATGTCATACTAATTCTGTTCCTCCCTACCATTAATATATGTAAAAATATCTTGAAGTATTACTCTTTAATTTGCAGAATTGACTATAATGCCACTCCACTTCTATTTAAAGTGAGAATTTATTCTCACTCCTTAATCACGCAAGAAACATTAATAATATAGAAGAGATATCTCATAAAGAGCAAAGATTGAGTAATAGAACTATGAAAATATTAATAATATCAAGTCTTTAATGAACAATATAAAGCATTTGTATACAGTCCTGGGACCCTTAATGTAAAAATTGGAGAGACATCGTGAGAGCCAGAAAGCCAAGTTTGGCCTCAGCCCGCATGAAGGACAGAAATAATCATTACCTGAGACATAAATAAGTGAATATAGCTCACTCATATATATATCACACAATTATTACAAGCTTAAAATCAGATTTAGAGATTTAGCCCGTATAACATAGAACAGATCTGGAGTACACATAAGCTCAGAATCGTGAGTTTAGAGACCACACTACACTGCCACCAGTCGTGTATATGAGATTCTTCTTTAATGATTGGGTTGTGGGATACCAATGCGCTTCTTTCACCGTAAGTTCTAGGCTGAAATTGGCTAGTCTACGATACTTAACACTTCTAATTAGTCGTGATACTTTTTTTCTTATTTCTCCTAGAGATAAGGTCTCCTTTCTCTAAGTCACACAACTTCGGATATCACGATAGTATTATAGACAGAACGGATTAAGAAAGAACATTAAAGAGAGTAAGATTGTTCTATTGACTATGTATTTTGAGTATAATATAAATGGCACATTAAAATATTAATTTTACATTATTAATTATGTTAATTTTATTCTATTAGAGATCTGTAGATATAAATTTACTATTTAACTTTATTTACTACGTCACTTGACGAAGCACTGTGAAGAAACTCACTCATTTGAGCAAGTCATCCATGTAAGCTATGAATCAAAATAAAATATACTGAGAAATACAAGTTATCATATGAGTAATATATTATACCCATCAGTCAATAGTATACATCGTTGTCCAAAGACCGATATTCCTATTAAGCTGGATTTCACTCTTTATATTCATGGTTCTCAAGATGGACTCCTGAACATCGTGATATGGGGTAGGGACCCATGTATATGTTCCCTTATCATAACAAATTTATATTTCTTCGCTATTACACATATACTCACAACAAAGCTGTATAGATAATGATATATAATTATATCAAATTAATTAAATTTATAACGTATAACTTTTAATTTATCTCTCAAGATATAATAATACGTAATATTCTAGATCTATCATATTTAGGCTGATCTCTTTATATTCAATTTGGATACAATAGAGGTTTCTCCCAGGAAGGTAAACATGATGTGTGTAAACTTTTATCGCGAGAGTTATTTATACAATATTAACAGTTCATGGGCTTACAGGTACGTCATTTAACATTTTGCCATTTGGTTTAGGGATGTAAGTACTATGCCGGACTACTTAATCTAACAATTATTCAAAAATTGGAACTAATTTAATAATACAATGAAATAAAATACTTCAATTACATGAAACACTTAATGGTACGGAAGCCTCTCGAAGCTCAACTCAAATTTGTAAAATTCCTAAACTCTAAATCTACTAAACTTCCATAGACAGAGCTTACTCATAACTCTAAATAGATGAGAGAGATTAAAGTATTTCATCTGTCTTATCACTTAAGTTTAATAACTCTCACCACTCACGCTCTCACTCTTAATTTATTAATTTGCTTATTTAAAATTAACATTCTATAACATTAACGCATTTATTTAACATTAACGTAATATAAAATTAAACAATAGAACTACAAAGGGGCGCTTTGTATTAATATTTCGTTTTTCAGTTTCTTCTATTTTTTCATTTTATCTCATATTCCAGGATTGCAACGACTTATGATTCACATTTTATTTTAACGCAACTGATATGTTCGTGACTTTATCACTGTAAGCAGAATAGCACTTGATGTGAGGTGCATATTTTAATAATCGGTGTGAGCGAATGTGAGGAATTTTCTCACTTTCGTACTCACAATTTAACTAATTATTCATAAACATAATATAAACATAAGTTCCTTTAAATATCATTTATAGAAAAAATAATTCACTAGAGCATATGACTTCACTCTGTGCAGTCGATTGTCACAAAGATCATCATCTCACCTCAATTTCATTCAATACTTTCATTCAAGACTAAAGATGTGTGACTGTTGGTTTTGTATAAATTTTATGAATCAGCCAGCAATAATAAAATATATTATAAATACTGTTCACCATGTGTAATAAATCATTAAATCAATTTAAATATCCAATTTAATTTAATTAAAATATAGAATTCTACCTTCTATTCACTTTATTATTATTACGGGAAAAGATTTAAATCAATTAGCTCACACTAAATCAATGTTATTATGAATATTATCATAATTATAATTATAAATATCTGACGACAGTTTAAATAATTTATACAATAATAATTTAAATAATAATAATAAATTAAAAATTTAATTTTAAAAGATGAAAATTTATTCGCTGAATTAAGAAGAGAATATCCGAAAGAACTCTGATGAATTAAAATTAAACTACAAAATCTTAAATACTAAGGTGTTGAATTGAGCTCCTTAATGCTTATTTATCCTCACCACCACTTAAGTCTAAACCCCACCAACCCATTCTAACTTTCGACAAAAGTCTGATGTTTATTTATTGATAACGGAATGTACCGACCAGCGGTATGAGGAACCAGAAGAGATTTGTTACCGCCATTATGAACCAAGGAATTTCTATTGTAAATGATTTTTAAAAATCTTGATTAATTATATAAGCAAAGTAAATTTAAACAATATAAATAACACTCGATTAAGAAATAACCAAAAAATACAAGTCGGCAATGACTCAATACACAGAATCTAACAACACTAGATAACAGGAAATTTTCACTTAATATTGAGTCAAAAAGTATTCTTTGTTTCAATATTATAATATAAATATAGAATGGACCTTACGATTTTAAAGAATTACAATTAGTTAACTAACATAATACAACTCTGATGTTCTCCTTCGATTATACATTGTTGTTAGTTTTCTGCTTCAGTAGAGGTTTTCTCATAAGTTTCAATTTATGATTGCATCATAGTGAATGTATCCCTTTCTCAATCACTTCTTCAATATAGGCCAGATAAGTTATCTAGTGTTTGACATTGTGTTTATAATAAATTAGCTGTTTGTTTAATAGAATTATAAAAGGAGAAAAAAGGAATATGTTGTGAAGACAACGGAACAATAGTGAACTTAATCAAGTCATTAAAAAGAGTTCAAGAAGCAACCCTAGAGTTTTTAAATACTATTTTTTATTAATATTATCTCCTCCTCAATGATAATGTTTCAAAACTATAATAATAAAAAATTTTAAATCATCGTATAATAAAACTCATTCCCTACATTTAGAAATAAAATACACTAGTCCTGTACAATTTGAACCTGGCGTCCCCACACCCCACAACCAATCATCGTAATATCATGATATATATAATTAATATATTAAATAATATACACAAAAGATGTCAAAATAAAAATAAAAATCTTTTATGGAAAAAAATTAGTGCCTGTCCCCCTGCCGGACTAATTAACGACTATATTTATGATACAACATGTAATAATTACTATTATAATATTTCACAACAATCATAGATATTGATAAATTCATAGGAGTAACTAAACCAAATTCATTCATAAATTGTTGTTAATTTTACTTAGAATTTCCTTAATAGAACAACGTACAAACCCTAAAATGAAAGTTTTTATCGTGTTCGCCTGTTTTACCCTGAATGTCTAATCACATTCAGCGAATCGGAAACAAGACTCTCATCTGTAAATGAGACATTTTTTAACAGTTGAGCCGCCCCCAATCAATTTTTGCCATCCATGTAACGTGATACACCATAATGATTGCCAATCCAGTAATGTGGCATAAATGCACTAATTATAAGTTTGTGTTTTTATATTTGACTCTTTTACTCACACTACTCGTTAAGATAGTTTAACAGAGTTAATATAACCTTGAGCTCTTTCTATGTCGTCTACAAACTAAATATATCCCGGTCACTTATTCTTTTTCTGCGCTTAACTTTCCTAACCCCTTTACTGTGCATAAAACTACAACCACAGATGCCAGATACCGATTGTCTCAAAATTTACCATTCCTGTTCGAGTTAAAATTACTCTCGATAATCCAACACAAGCTTAGCACTCCGAGCCACCATATTCTGTCATCAAAATGAAAAGAACCTACCGTAACCAGTGCTATACGGTCTACCCATACAAATTTTGAAGTAAACGCAACTTTGTTTTCCAAATTCTGCGTATAAATATATGCAACACATTAAGTCCGTGTATTCACACACCAAAACCATGCACCTACTCGTTTAGAATTTTACATTCCTGGAAAAATGTGAATTTATTCAGTGTATACTAAGGTCATGATGATAAATATTATCTTTTTTATGCGCACATTGTGTGATGTGAGTTACCAGTAGAAATATATATTATATTGACATATAAAAGACAGAAATAATATTAGTAGTAATACATGCTAAATATATATTGTATTTATGACTATATATATAACAAATGACTTATTGACTATTATAGTTAATATAGATCCTCAATATTAGTAACTATTATTCATTATTATATTACTAAATATAATAGTTTATTATAAAAAAATAATTACTACTATTTATTTATGATATTAATATTATATAACCATTATCAAATGAACGATCAACCTAGAGGTTTAGGCTCAATTGGATATATAGGCAAACAGTTGACATTATGTCACTACAAAAAAGGAAGTGGAATACTATCTTTCTTATTTATATATTATTTTTTAATATTTAAATAAAACTAATTTAATCCTATAAAAATTTTACATTTTCTTTACCAATTTTTATCCAATACTAGTTAATAACAAAATTTAATTTCCCATTTGTAAAAGGCAATATTTTTGTGCTATTCCTTCCGCCGCTTATGGTTCCTATATTTGAATATTTGTTAAATCGGACGATCCCGATAGCTTTTCAATTTATAAAGTTAAATGTAATATAGTAATCATCTTCATGTACCTAAAATAGGCAATATCTGACTATACACCTGCTTTATTATTAATTGGAACTTGAAAATCCAGTGTTTGAATTATGTACTTGTCGTCAAGAGGGAATGATATTTCTTCTCTCTCTCTCTCTTACATGTTCATTTCTCTCTCTCTCTTCTCCTCTCCTCCTCTCCTCTCTCTATCCATTTTGTACTCTGATATTATATAGTATATATATAATTTTTTAGTGTATATATATTATTATATACTATATATAATACTTAATATAATTAATATATATATATATTTATATATATAATATATTATAACTATTTTTAATTATTTAAAATAAGCCTCCTACAGCCTGAAACGTCACGGCACGTGCCCTGTGATATATATATTAAATATGTTATATATTATATGATTTTGGATACTAGGTATATATAATATATATATATTATTTTATATATATATTTACTATATATATATATATATTTATTATATATTTATATTAATTATATTAATATATTATAGTATATATACTATATTAAGTATATCAATATATCTAACTATAATATACTAATATATATATATATATAATATATATTTAGTTATATACTATATAAGTATATAATATACTATTATATATATATATTATAGTAATTATATATAATAATATATATATTTATTTACTATGTCCCAGCACAGGGGGCAGGGGGGCACTCCCCCCCTAAATCTTTGGCGAGAATAAAAATTTAATGAAAACTTAATTTCCAAGCAAATTTTTTAAGCGTTCTTAAGTCAGTAAAGAAACTGAAAAAAACATCAATCGATAGAAATGAAGTATAAATTACTAAATTTCCTAACGTAAAATTATACGCTTATATTTCTTCTAAAGTTTTATAAAAAATGTTTATTTTTTTTCAGCTCCTTTTTTTCATATTGGCTTTAAAGTCAACTAAATTTGTGCCTTTATGTCACCTAGCTCGGAACTTTTCCTTCTGACATTATTCTCCTAGAACTTTCAAGTATGTATAAGCATTTGGAAAACGCCTGTCCAAAGCTGTTAATTCATCTCGACAAAAGGCGTACCCGTGATATTCAGCTTGCAAGAACAACGCCATTAAATAACAATTCAGAACAATAAAAG
>JABUQX010056818.1:2500-10000 GCA_015478945.1 Trachelipus rathkii
TTCAAATCGCTTTTTTTGCATGCTCCAATTTTTGCGCCATATGGCTGCTCAAATTTTTTTCTTCGTTCATTGACAAGATACTACAGCAGGGTGAATTCCTGAAACTGCTGAAACTATCTTGACTGCCGACCCTAGATTTCTGTTCGATAAGTGTTATTGCATTTTTAAGTCGGGCTAGTTCACAAAGAGGCAACTCTAGGCTTTTTTAATATGCAGTCTTAAGTTCTGAGAAAGATTCTGAAAAAAGATGGCCGAAAAAGAATTTTTTTTTTCGTTAACATCTTCGCTTCTTTACATGGACATTTTTTTTGTGCAATTTGCCTTAAAATCGCTGTCTCTATAGAAATTTTCCTTCAGTCAAGTCTTCTGATTGAGTATATTTTTGTTGTAATGTATGGGTGTTTTAATAATTCCTTCCGAGGTTTTCGATTGTTTAACGCTGACTAATGGAGAGAGAAAGTTCGAGGAGGTAACCGGCACCCATCATACTTACTGATGATAGCATCTTTTTAGTTGCAAGAAGCCTTTAAGAGCATAAGACATGTCAGCTTCGCGACCTTGTCTCTTGAGTTAAGAATTGGCGACTTTCCCAGCTTGACTCTTTAAGAACTTCCATTAATTTTTAGGTACGTGCTGCTTTTGCTCTTTGTCTCGCCTTGCTTATAAGATTTGCTGTTTGAAGTATTGTGGAGACCATCACACACTGCTAACCTGTAAAGTATGATCTCCACATCTCATGTGTGCAAATGTTTACGTCATCGGAACATAGTCTTTTTGCATAGTTTTATCAAGTTCATTCTGAACACTATTACTTCTTTGTTTTGACATTCAATAAAATAAGTATCACATTTACCAGCTTCCTGTTCCAAATACTCAATCTTGTCTTTAATTAATTTTTCAATCGTACTGAAATCAATGTTTGATGAGTTATTCGTAACTAAGCTAATTACTTGTCTCTGGTTATTTCGAATTCTTTTAAAACGTCAGTAACAAATTCTTGGATATATTCGCTGTAATATGTTGCGATTTGGTATCTTTTACCACGGCTAACGTTTTAGAAATATTGTTTTTATCTTGGTCCACATATATAAAATTATTGCAAAATAAATTTAGCTTTGCCATGTGTAAGCAAGCCATTTTTTAAATGCACAAAGCGTCCTTTATGCAATTTTTAAGTTTATCTTTTTGCTTATCCCGCTTCTTCTAGAACTATTTTAGCAAATATTTTCGCGCGTTCTAAAGGTAGTTCAGGTTGACGTGACGACATGTCGTCCAGCACGAGTGCTTAAATCCTGTCATGCAAGGGAAACTAATGGTCAATATCTTTTAAGCAGCGCATTATGAATCAATTGTATTTTGTAATTTTTCACGTTAACATAGACAGAACAAGTTTAGTGGCAACTGAAAAGGTTTCCACTTTAGTCTGAGTTTTTTGAATTAAAGGTTTATTCCTGATTACTTTACAGCTTCAAACCTTTCCTTTTTAACAATTGCAAGCAGTGTCTGGATGAGAGCGTTTTAAAATGTCACATTAATTTAAAGGATGGCCAGTAGATGTTTGTGACCCGCATAGTTTAGGTAGAGCTCTTTCGTTGCATGATCGAATCTGACTGTTTACCTATCAACTGTGGCTACTAACATTTCATATTGACAAATGAAAGTACTTTATCTTCAGAGTGAGTAATATATTCAAGTAAATGAGTTTTTTTTTCGATTTTTTTTTAGTTGACATGATTTTTCTAAGGATATAAAACTTAATTAATGTAAATATCTATGGAAAGTTACGCCAACGGCGTCTTTTATTATGAATAATAAATATACATAAACAAATTTCTGAAAAAAGAGATATATATATCATAATATATATATTAAATATAGTATATTATATATATATATATATATATAATATATATATATATATATATTTATATATAATATATAGTTTATATATATATATATATATAATATATAATGCGGAATATTTAGAATAATAATAATTCGTAATGCCTTAATTATATATATATAATATATATTATATATTATATAATTATAATATTATATACATATATGATATATTATATATATATATATATATATACTATATATATCATATATATAGTTATATATAATATATATATATATATATATCTATATATATTATATATAAATTTATATATATATATATATATATATATTATATATAATAATTATATAATATATATATATATAAATATATATATATATAGTATATATATATATATATATATATATATAATTATATATATATATATATATATATATATATATATACAGGCATTTGTAGGGTATAGACATCGCGAAAAGGACTTACTTGTTTATTTTGCGGAGAACGATGACCTCGTGTACTGCAATAATTTTCATGGCCTAATGGCTTTTTTCGATGTACATAATTAATCAGCCCTCGGAAATGGAGACTCTTTATAGATTTAAGCAAACGTAGTTTAAAAAGGGTTTTACTACACAATGGTAAAATATACCCTTCAATACCTATAGCACACTCTGGGTTTTTCTGGGTTTCTTGTTAAAAAAGGTTGCATTACTAACAGCAGCTTTAGACAAACAACTTGTATGTGCCTCTTGGAAATGAAATAGTAACAAATTAGTGCTGAAGAAGACCCTGAAATGAAGAAATTATTTACAATGATGCGGGGTGGAACTTATTAACCTCCCTCGAGAAGCCAGCTTAATGAAGGCCTTTTAGATGAAGTTGCAGGTGAATGCGAGCTTCGCATGGTGGAGTTTCTCAAAGGAAAACAAGTTACCATGGTCCAAGATGGATGGTCCAATGTGCACAACCATCCAATAAATGCAACATGTTTGCACCTGCCAACCAGTGGTGATGGAGGAAAGAAATCCATTTTTGCTGGGTCCATTGACACTGGAGCTGAGAAGAAAACTGCCAACTACATTTCAGATTTGGGAACAAAGGAAATAGGCCAATTTGAAGACAAATACAAATGCAAGGCGAGTTGATTAACTTGATTAACTTGATTTTAAATCTGTTTTTTATAAATATTTAAACCTTGTGGAAAAGAAGGTTGCCCCAAGGACAGTCCTTAGCCATCTGGTAGAAGTTGGCAAATACTTCAGAAACCACCACCAACCAGAAGTAAGTGATTTTCAGTCTTTTCAGATTATTTCAGAAAATGTGGTGATGGGATTATATATACATTACAAATATGAAATTGAATGAATTGCTGCTACAGTATTTTCACTCAGCAACAGAAAATAAAAGCCTTTGTAACATTATGAGATAATTTTTTTTTTGAAATAGACATATGGTATATTTACTATATTAAGGCTTCAATATCAGTAGTTATTTAAATTTATCTCTATTTCAGGGTTGCTGGCTTGAAAGAAGGGGGGAAAAAACCTCAATTGCCAACTATACCAATGATAGCCCAGTGTGGCATGTGTTTTACACATTCATACAAAATTTACCCGTTTGTACATTGAAATCAAGAATATAACATATTTTGCAGGAGTAGGCAAAGATTATCGCTGCCATACTTGACAATGTAACTATTCACCGTGAAGCCCTGAACCTGCAAAACTAACTTAACATTGTGGCCTCAGCTTTAGAATAGGATTTGAGATAACCTGGTTATAAAATTAATATGTAAAAGTCTATTTGAGACTTATATATTAGCTCTCCTCTATTTGAGACACACAAGAGCATTGAATAATAATTAATGCATCACACTCCATTTGAGCTATTTGTAAACCATAGCCTAAATGCCTAATAGTAATAGATATTTCAATGTAAATATTAAATAAATTGTAAATATTTAATATTTATTATTGCAGCTACAGTCTGATTCTTTCTCATTGGGAGATGCAGTACAAATATGGTTTGAGGTTCTTAAAGACCCAGTACTACAACCATACAAAGCTATCATTCAAGCAAAGTTTGATGATTGGATGACCATTTCAATTAGTGCTTATGCTCCACATACCAAATATCGAGGTGAGGAAAGAATTATATAGTCCTCCACAATCCATCAATCCCACATTCCAACTCTTTTACTTTTTATTTTTATATCTTTAGTCTACTGGGTAAAGGATAAAGCTAACCAATCAAATCAAATAGCTAATAAGTTTTGGTTTCACATGTCTATTTTTTCTAGTTATTAATTTTTCTTTAATAAGAATGGGAAAGCGGGGAAGATAAGTACAATATAAAATGTCTGAAGGTCATAATTTTTATGTTACTTTTTACAGATGCAAAACTATCTGCCCAACAGGAAGAAACTGTTTTGGAATGGTGTGCATGAGAGAAATGTGGATTACGCTGTTTAGTTTTCGAAATTTCAAATTGAATGACTCTGAAACTTTCTCAGCATTACATACTGACAGAGACTTCACCAGTGGCATGAGTGTGCAAATGGTGGCAGGTGTTTCAACAAAAAGGGCTCAAAATATGAAATTTTCACCGAATTTTGCCAATTGGCTATCACTTGCATTCTGTGCCTGCAAGCCTCTGAGGGTGTGAGAGGACTGTTCCTCACTTATGGCCTTATACATAAAAATTGAGAACAAAATTAGGCAAATAAAAGGTCGAAAATTCAGTTAAATGTTACATGAATGTTAAAATCCAGGGATGAAACCTGATTGGTGGATGGTGATTTTCATATTGTGTTGGATGTTAAATTAGTTTTATCGTTAAAACCTCAGGTAGCCTACTTAGTAATTAAAGTATTAAAGTGTTAAACCTGCAATAAAAATCAAAGTTTGCAGGTTTTATTTTTATCATTCCTGTGTGTGTCAAAACATAATGAGACATGATTTCACTTTATTTTTGTATTAACATCAGCTAAAATCAAATATCAAAAGCTCGCTTAAAGACAAAGTGGATTTTTTGGTTCCCAAATCCAGCTTAGTGGGTTTTATCCGGATTACTTCGGGCATGGGCTTGCCAACCCTGATTTATAGACGACAGAAGACAGCAGGTTTGTCGGTAAGGCTTCTTATGAGAAATCTTTTCGTTAAGTTTAACGGCAGGCAGAAAATATAATCAGTAAATACAATTAACAATGTATTTTCATTTATTATACAGCTACCGCATTTTCTTTAACCACACTTCTATAAATAACTTTCTACTTTCCTGCTGCCATTATTTTATATAAATCGTAGCACCATTTTTTAATAAATTTTCTAAAAATAAGGGTATTTTTTTAAAAAGCTCTAAAAAGAAATTTTTATTTTTTATTTTTCTGAAAATACAAATTTCGACAAAGGTTTTTAACAGGGTATATATAATTCAGTGAAATAAAACTACTTATTTAGAATATTTTAGCTCTATAACCCAACGGTTTGCCTACATCTTCATCCCATTTTTTATTAGCAGGCATAATAATCTTTGTCGAAATAACGAAATTTAACTATATATGTTACGCGTCAAAGGATCTAAAAGCCTTTGAAAGGAACTTTCCATATCTTCTACCCAAAGAAAAGTTACATTCTCACAAATACCTAAAATTTGATATATTTTTTTTTTTTTTAAAAAAAGTGGAAAACTGCGATAACTTTTTTTCCTACCCATCTGCTCCACACTAAATTTTCAGTTAACATGTATAATTGTCGAGATAATTCTTATTTACCTAAATAATTTTATGTATATCCCAAAATACTTTTCTTGCGTTCCCTGCAAAATTGATGGTCATACAAAATAATTGTTTTAAATAGCAGAAAGATGTTATCTCCTCAATTATACAGCTCTGAATAATTCATATAGATATAATAAAAAAATAAAAGTTTTCTAAAAATATAATCATTTGACTATAAAAAAGTTTTATTCAATTGAATTAAACATTATTTGGAATTAGCGTTAGATAGAATAATTTCTTTTAAGGTGATTCTAGATTATAGATCCATCTACTTGTTGTTCAATTTTCAGGTCAATTTGGCCAAGGATTTTTGAGTTCTATTTAAAAATGTCCCAGAACTGGTTTTTTGCTTCGATTGACCATGACATGGAGAGGAATAGAGACATAAAATCCCGGGAGTATGAAAGTATTAGAACTTGAATATATCTGAAATTTGCACTAGTTTTGTCCAAATAGGATGAAAATTAAGATGGTTATGGCTAAATTTGATATGTTTTAGATTTACTGCGAATATAGATTGTGAAACGACTTAAAATTGGACCGTACAGTTCAAAAAGTCTTTCCACCTCAGATCTCATTTGATTTATATCGAAAACAGTTACTGAATCATTTTAAATCACATTTAGAATCATTTTTTTACAAAAGTGTATGTATTTCTGCACTTCATCATAAGACACACTGAATCCAAGGATGCAAAGTTCATCAATTAGGAAACGAGACCCAAAATCTCTGTGAATCTGTAGGTTTACAGCAAGAGGACTTGGGCATATCAGAGAACGAGGCCTGCAAGCTTGCATTACAGCCTGACCTATCGAAACCTGCTTCAGATCATTGCGTTTGCCACCGATTAGGATATCCAAAAAAAGTTAGTAAAACAAGGGGTAAATATGTTTTGTTTTCTTCAACGGATGCAATATCTGATGTACTAGGATAAAAGTTCTTATTTTTGTACAACAAATTTATTTCAGTTTTGATCAGTTTTGCTGCAGACTCGATTAATCTAAATTTTTCTTCATCAGGGTCATCAAGTCTTTTTTGTTTGTGATAGTCCAAGATTATGTTTGATACAGTTTTTCCAAATGTTATCATGTTACATTTCCCATCTGTGCCTGATATTATGATGTTGTCACCAAACCAGTCTTGCAATTTTTTCTTCAAATGTCTAGAAGTGTAAGGCTCACTTCCCACTGGTAAAAAACTACTCATTTTTTTCCACTAAGTCACTGACAGATATTGGCTCTTGACAGTTTTCTTGTAACCACTCACATGTCTTTACCAAAGCATCAGAACTATCAGTGTCAACCGGACGGCCTACTGATGTGGGCAATCCTCCACTGCCTTCAGGAGTATACTTCACAGGAATGGGTTTGCCGCTCCTAAAATTGACACTGCACACTTGGTGATATCGAGCTTCTGCAGCAGGTAAATCTATGACTGAAAGCATCCTCGCGTGTACATTTGCTGCCCATAAATCACTTCTAGTACTGCATACTTTCAAAATTGTCTCGCGAAACTGGAAATTACGCACAAAAATGACTGCCATTTTTTTAGCTCTTTATAATCCGTTGTACTTGTAGCTAATCTTTAGTACTCAGCTACCTTCCTGGCTACTTTTCATGCATGGTGTTTTCAATGGGGGCCTCAGCCCCCGGGGTCCCCTTATTCATGTACGTTCGCCATTTATTTCATGTGTGTGTATGTGTGGGTGCCGGTGTATGTGTACGTTTTTTGTTACTTTCACCCCGCTAGCACCCCAGGTTCTCCCCCTACCCCCCTTTATTCTATTCAGCTATGCTATGACTTCTTTTCCTGAGCCTTCTTTTTATTATTTTTTCAGGTCATTTTTTTATCATTT
>JABUQX010056818.1:25000-27500 GCA_015478945.1 Trachelipus rathkii
GGTAAAACAATATTATTTGATTAAAGGATGAACGGTTGCAGTCTGCAAATGCTGCAATAGATGGGGTTCGGAGAGGAAATCAGAGAGAAAGTCACAGAGAAAAGGATAGATATGGAAATCAAAGCTTTGTGCCTGACCCCATTGAAGGAATTCTAAATGTCTAGTGCCACAGCGAAAGATACACCGAAATGCCTAAAAGTTTTGGACCAAGAAACAGAGAATCAGAGAGAAAGGAAAGATGATAGAAGAATTGAGATGTTTCAAAATCTTCTTATTATAGGTCTTAAGTCTTTAGAGAGAGTGGATGTTAAAGCGACAGAAAGATAAATTTGAAAATTATATATATATATATATTTATATATATATATATATATATATATATATATATATATATATATATATATATATATATATATATATATATATATATATATATTGTATATATTATATATATATAAAATATATATATATATATATATATATATATATATAATATTGTAAAGAGGGTGGAAACCTACCACATTAAAAGTAAAAAGATGGTTTAATTACCGCCGTAAGGATTTTAAAAAACAGTTATTAAATTGTTGGCACAGAGGAAGAACAAAATTGACTCTCCATTACTGAGATGTAAAGAGAAAATTTACGCCGGGGTTTTAAAAACAGGCATTAATTAAATTGTCTGCACAGAGGATAGAACAAAATTGACTCTCTAAGGATTATTGAGAAGCGGGGAAAAGTTAACTGTGTAGTAAATTGGTATCATCAAATGGAATAGTTTATGTTAAAGATCCCGTGGAGACGTGCGCAATCGTGGGGACCGGATTGTGGAGTTAGCGAAGAACCTTGACTTGAAGAACCCTAACTTGAAGAACTTGACTTATTGATGGCTAAGTTCAGGAGTGCGGACTTTGACAGCGGGCAGTTGGTTAGAGACAAGCGGCTAGGGTCTTGTGGTCTTGCCAGGGAAACTGAATGCTCCGGTACGGGAAAGTGACAGTTACTGAAATCCTGGTGGGACAGTTGGACGGCACCTCTTCTCCCGGAAGATGTTCGTTGGCGGGGAAGTGCTCCTGTGCTCCCGGAAACGCAGTTAAAGGGTTGACTGCGTTGGCCTAGTTGTGTATAAAAGTGTATTATTGTACTGTGGCATTTTCAAATGATTTTGATTTTAGATAAGTATAGTTGTATGCTAGTTAATTTGTTAACTGGGAAAGTAATATAATCTTTAAAAATGAAATTTAAACCTTTTAGTAGTCTTTAGACCTCGTTACGAAGAAGAACGCATTGGAAGTGGAAAAAGATACCCTATAACAATATTATATATATATATATATATATATATATATATATATATATATATATATATATATATAGTATATATATATATATATATATATATATATATATATATAAATGAAACAAAATTTTGAAGTAGCTTGAGAGGAAAGCTTAAGCCATAAAGTATAAAATTGGGAAAGATCAGAAATCAGATCACGATAACGTAAATCATTGCGAGCATGGGACAAAACAGTGTTCGGCTTGAAAATTGAGGATAGAACTTAAAGAGTCAAAAGAGTAGGATTGTTGTCAGATACTCAAGCATCTGAGTTTCGTTTAAGAATAAGAGATGAGTTTGAAGAGAGGAGAGGTGATGTAATGAAGTTGAAATAAGTTTTAAAACCTGCGAATTTGCATAAATTTATGAAGAAAGAAGATCGTACATCAGAAGGGGCAGGCAATTTCTTAACGAGACCAACCCATCCACCGGAGGTCGTAAACTCCTAAGTGGTGATGGAGGAAGCGGCGGATTCGGGCTATATTTGGAATCTGCCCCTCTTCACTTCTCCTAGGCTAATGGTGTAGATGTCATTTCCATCTTTTTATATACGAAAAGTGTTGTCTGTAATAGTGTTTTGTGGTGTTTTAAAGGAGAGTCTACTCCAATGTAAGAAGAATGGGAAATAAACGTAAAAGGGGTGAGCCATTTATGTTACGAAAACACATATTTGTTATCTAAGATTATTATATATAAATGATTGTTTATTTATTTTCTCTAATTATTATTTAATATAATTTTACGTTTATTTGTTGTATTATTAGGTTATTTCCATTTGTAGATATCATTATTTTTCTTCGGTAGTTTTATGAACATATCACGATTAAATTTTCATTCTTATTTAATTTAATTTTATTTACATTTTAAATATATTTAACTTTTCTTTTAACTTTTCTTTTCAAAAGTCTTTGATTGGATCAGGCACAAATCTTTGATTTCGGTATCTATCTTTTTGTCTGTGACTTTCTCTTCGATTTCATCTCCGACCCATCTGTTGCAGCAGTTGTAGATTGCCACTGTTCATCCTTTATTCTATTAATATTGTTTTACCTCAGAGTTCTGTCCTTTCCTCAATTTTTCCTACTCTTCATAAGTTACCATCTATCTATTGCTACCTTCACATATCCTCTCAAATGATGAAGACTCCACCCTTCATTACTCATT
>JABUQX010056818.1:32500-34764 GCA_015478945.1 Trachelipus rathkii
AGGACCCTGGACACTCTATGCAGGAGTCAGTGTGCCAATATACCCTGATTTAATGAGTGATATAAGGCAGAGCACTCGAGGAATCAAACATGTAATTTGATTTTAATCAAAGTGATACGTATCAGAGACGGTTCCTGAGTTGATTTTGCGAATCTCTTATGCGTCTGGTGGAATTTCGACATTTTGGAATGAGCGGATCAATTGCCAACAACTTAAGTAGAGTGGTAGATAATTGATGGAGGCGATTTGACTGTGTACTTAATATTACCGAAACACTATGGTGTTAATTAACTTAAATCTGTAGTTAACCTTGGCATAAGAGCAAGAATTTATCGATAGTGGTCCCAATGTATATCTTGCCCCACTCAATTCTTTTGAGAGGATCCGTGGAGGAGGATAATGAAATTATATATATATATATATATATAATATACTATATAGATTTTCCCAAGTTGTAATGTAATACTGATTAATAAGAGACTAATAACTAATCATTTATGAGAAAATATGCAACCTAAATATCCACCTTTGGTAATCGAATATGTAGATAGTAGGTAAAAATATGATATAATTAAATAAAATGTAATAGTTTTTTATCATTTATAACGTATGTTTACTCAGCTATAGAAAGTATTTAAGCATGATGATCTATAGAGGGGATAAAATAAGGTAATTCTTAGCAAAATAAAAGGGAAGTATTAAAAAGATTTCTGTAATATATAAGGGTATCTCGATGCGAACTTTATCCCATTTTTGTGCCAGAAATAAAGCATATGGTAACTCAAGTTAGTAGATATTCTGTTATGGTTCACGACCACAGTTAGTCCGTGATATAATAAAGGAAGGACAAAGAGCTATAAATTTGATTGAAGCTAAATATATGGGGAAGTGGTCTATGTGATAAAGACTTATTTTGTGGATTTTCTCCCCACAGTATGGCATTACAAAAAAGGATTAAAATTCTGGTATTTTGAAATAATTAATTTAATAAAAATATGTCGTCTAAATTTAACACGTATTACATGAAATAATAGGTATAGTGTGCGTCAAATGGGTGTAACAGAAATAATAATTGTAAGTGTGTACGTCTTAATGGCCTGACGTCCAGTGACATGTAAAAGTATAGGAGATATGGGCTCGAAAAATAGGCTTAATTATTGCTGACTAATCAATCCGAATACAAGTCTACTCATAACATATTGAGAAAAAAGAAATACTGTGCATATGTAGAGATCAAAAAGTAATATACTAACATCTCGCGTACTGCCATCGAACTATTCAAGTGCTACAGCATCCTACGAAACATGCGAACAACAACGACCCCAACATATATTATGGGATATAATGCATGGAGTGGTGAGTAAAAATATATATGTTTCAGGTATACTCTAAACGTGATTTTGGCTTGATGTTCCGTTATATCTAGGCTCTTTCATCTACTCTCTCTTCTTTACTTACTCTCTCTCTACTCTCTCTATCATATCTATATTCCTTACTTTACTCTTTCATCTATTATTATCTCTTTCTTTTCTATAACTTTAATTCTCCTTTATCTCTCTATCTCTCTCTCTCTCTCTCTCTCTCTCTCTCTCTCTTCTCTCTCTCTTCTACTCTCTCTCTCTTCCCTCTCTCTCTCCTTCTATATTATATAACTAATATTAATTAATTAATAATATATATATATATATATAAATATATACTATATATATTATATATATAGATATATATTATATTATAATATATATATTATATTAATAATATATATAATTATATATAAATATTAATATATATATATATATTAATATATAATATATATAATATAGTATATTATATATAATATAAAATTTTAAAATATATATATATATATTATATATATATATTATATTAATTAATTATATATATATATATTATATAATATTATTATATTATATATATATATAATAATATAATTATTAATATATATATATATATAATATATATATATAAATATATTTCATATAAAATATTATATTATATATAAATATATAATATATATATATTAATATATATAATTATATATTAGTATATATTATATATATATATATATATATATAATATATATATAGTAATATTATATATAATATTAATAATAATAATATTTTATATTATATATATACATTATATATATATATATTAATAATATAATAATTATATAATAAATAATTATTAATAATATATATTTTAATATTAATTATATATATATATATATATATATAATAATTATA
>JABUQX010056819.1:0-17500 GCA_015478945.1 Trachelipus rathkii
ATATATATATATGATTTGGTTCTGTGTGGCGAATCTGAAGAGAGTTTGAGAGGATTGGTAGAGAGATTTGGTAGGGTATGTAAAAGGAGGGGTTTGAAAGTAAACGTAGATAAGAGTAAGGTTATGGTTGTGAGTGAGGACAGTCCTCAGTGTGAAGTTATGTTAGATGGTGAGCAGCTGGAGCAAGTGTCTGAGTTTAAATATTTAGGGTATGTGTTGGATGAGAAGGGAACGGATGATGCAGAGTGTAGTAGGAAAGTTGTGAATGGCAGGAAGGTGGCTGGTGCAATTAAATCGTTGGTGAATGTAAAGGGACTAAGTCTTGAGTGTGCTAGGGTCTTACATGAGGGTATGTTATTACCTGTGTTATTGTATGGTAGTGAGACTATGGTCTGGAATAAGAAGTATAGATCTAAAGTTCAATGTGTTCAGATGGAAAATCTTAGGGGCATGCTAGGTGTGAGAAGAATTAATAAAGTGAGGAATGAACGTATTAGAGAGTGATGTGGTGTGAAGAAAGGGGTAAATGAGAGAATAAATGAAAGTATGTTGAGATGGTTTGGTCATGTGGAAAGGATGAATGATAGTCGGTTGGTTAAGCGGATGTATAGTGGAGAGTGTGTTGGAAACCGACCGGCTGGGAGACCGAAGAGAAAGTGGATTGAGTCGGTGAACGAATGTCTGAAGGAGAGAAATGTGAGTTTGGCAGAGGCGAGAATAAAGGTGCATGATAGGAGAGAATGGCGGGGTTTTGTATGGGGGCATGGTTGTGGCCCACCTGGGCCAAGGGATGAACCCTTACATTGACGATTTACCATAGTGAGGGTCCGTCGCGGTCCCATGAAGCTCTAGGTTGATTTTCTGTCTGTGACGAGTTTTCACTAATTAATGGTACAGAGGGGGCGGTAAGGCTGGGCTTTCTTTTCGACATTTGTCATACTCTCCTACTGCTTTTCTTTTCCGATGCTTGTAGCGCTCCTTACTCCCAATCTTGGGAAAAAAAGGTGGATAAAGAAAATATATATATATATATATATATATATATATATATAAGATATATATATATATATATATATATATATATATATATATATATATATATATATCAGGGTGTATTTATTTAACTGGGTTCAAATGTCATTGCTAGTGTCCTTGGGTTACAGGAGCAACCTATTAAAAGAATATATGGCCTAAGTGAGCATGTGTGTGAGTGACATGCACCCTTGGATATTGATTTAAATTACGTATCAGGGTCATTTTAAACTTATGGCTTGGACTCTCATTGCAATCTATGAATAAATTCATTTGTTTGGCTTATTTATCTTCTAGGTCTGCTGGCTATCCTAAAATCTTAATTATACAAACTTCAAAATAAAACACATTTTCCTGCAATTCTCTTTTCTCTGAAATTATCATTCTCTGTGATTTCTATGTTCAATCGGTCAACTGCTTTCTCCTACTTCTCAAAATATGGCTCTGGACTTGGTGGTGAAGGTGTCAAAAAAAAAAGATTAAATCTAGAAGATAATAATAGAAGGCAATAAAAGAAGTGGCTCAGGAAAATGGGCAGATGGGAAGGCTCCCTTTCCACAAAGACCTACTATTACCAGGTGGAGGAAGATGAGAACATTTTCCACTCCTTGTAGGCTGTCAGTTTTGCTTGTTTTTATATATATATATATATATATATATATATATATATATATATATATATATATATATATATATATATATATATATATATATATATATATATATATATATATATATATATATATATATATATATATATATATATATATATATATATATATATATATATATATATAACTTCTCACTTTCTGTTAAGAGTAGGGTTCATGCACAGAGCTGATTAGCCTACAATGGAAGAGTCCAAAGAAAGGACCAACCCAGTACCCTTAAGGCGGCTCCACACATGCGGAGTTTGTCGAACCCTTTGCCAAACATCCAATATGTGCATGGGTCATTTTGGCAAGCTTTGTTCATTTGCTTGGTTTGCCAAATACACAAATCTTTTCCACAAGCGTTGGAAAAGATTTACGCATTTGGCAAACCAAGTAAATGAGCAAAGCTCTGACAAAAATGGCCCATACACACATGGGGTGTTTGGCAAAGGGTTCTACAAACTCCGCATGTGTGGAGCCGCCTTTAGGTGTGAACCCGTTGATGCCAAAAATATCCACCCAAGGGCTTCATGATGGCACGACGGACACTCACTGTGGTAGGTCATTGTCGTTAGGGTTCTTCCCCCGGGACAAGCCCGCTACCATCCCCTTTAACAAACCCTCGCCATTCACTCCTTTATGCACCATTCTTCTTGCTTTCACTAAATTCACATTCCTTTATAACAAACACTCCTTCACTGACTCAATCCACTTTTTCTTAGGTCTTCCAACCGGACGGTTATCAACAGTCTCACCTCTATACATCCGCTTAACCAACCGAGACTCATTCATCCGTTCAACATGGCCAAACTATCTTAACATATTCTCATTTATTCTCTCATTCACACCTTTCTTCACACCACAAATATTCCAAATTTTTTCATTCTCCATTTTATCAATTCTTCTCACACATAACACACCCCAAAGATTATCCATCTGCACAGCCTCTACATTTGATCTATACCTTGCATTCCAAACCATAGTTTCACTACCATGCATTAACACCTGTGCCAACATACCCCATGCAAAACCCTATTGCACTCTAAACTAAGTCCCTTAACATTCACTAAAGATCTAATTGCACCACCCACCTTCCTACCACACGCAACTTTCCTATTACACAGCACAACCAAATATGAAATAAATGACTAAGTATTGGTTGTACAATGAATGCAATCCTGAGTTGTCTAGCAGTACACAAATGTTCTATTTTATTAATGTGTATTTATTTATATTAATTAAAGCATAGGTATCGGTATCAACACCTAAAAAATAGAGTATCGGCATTGGTACATATCTAATATATATATATATATATATATATATATATATATATATATATATATATATATATATATATATATATATATATATATATATATATATATATATATATATATATATATATATATATATATATATATATTATACTATTATATATATTATATATATATATATTAAATTACTAGAAAATTTATGTTAAACAAGATCTCCCCACACATTACCCTCCCCGACTTTCAACACGGTTTTAGAAGTAACCACTCAACATCAACAGTCCTCACTTCGATAACCCAACACATCATAACTGGTTTCAATCTATCCCCATCGGACCGTACAATCCTCACCGCTATAGATTTAAATACTGTAAAGCATTTGATACTGTCCCCACCTTCATCAAGATCCAAAAAAAATCCTTCAATCCCCCCTTGAAAATAATGACAAAAATGGCTCTTCAACTTCCTCACCAATCGCTCCGCCCAAGTTTCTCTCAAAGACAATCTATCCAAATCCATTAAAATGCAAAACGGTGTTCCTCAAGGGGCCATCCTCTCCCCTTCCTTTTTAATCTCTTCACTGCCGACCTCCCAATTCCCACCCACCCATCCACCAAACTTCACATATGCCCATGACATTACCTTGCTTTCACATGACCCGAATGTTCTCACAGCCACTCGCCATACTCAGGAATACATCCTTAATCTCAAACTGGCTCCATATTAACTGAATGACAGAGTCCCTCGAAAAATCATCAATCACCCTCCTTAATGGACCGACACCAATCATCTCTCCACCTCTTAGTACAATTAAATAACAATTCCATCCCTCTCAACAAAACCAAAAATATGAGGCCTTACATATGACACCCATCTAACCTTCTCCGCACACATCGAATCTATCACAACTTCTACACTCCGAACCCTCTCCCAACATCACTTCGGAGATAGAAAACACACCCTTACCGCAACATATAAACTACTACTAAAATCCGATTTAAATTATTATGCCCCAACAGCTTGGTTCCATGCCCTATCTCAAACTAACATTACCAAATTACAAACAACCCAAAACTCAGCTCTTAGAATTATTACCGGATGCATTAAAACCACTCCCATCCAACACCTCCATGATGAAACCCTAATTCTCCCTATCTCGAATCACTTCAAAATGATCGGGACTCAATTCTATTACAAAACCCTTGACCCTACCCATCCATGGCACCAAATTTTCTCCAATCCCACCCCACACACTAAAATACCCACCTTCCTCACCCTCCATATTTTACAGACTTATATAATATAATTCCCCCTCTCACACCCCACTCCTCCTGGCCCTCCCATATTCATACCCACCTCACGAACTCCTACCTTAATACTCGTTCCTTTAACAAACTGTTAAACGCCATCCCCCCAAAAACTTCCCCTACTGAAGATGCCTTGCCCAGAAGTCAGATTGAACTTGCTCCTTGTAGATCGGGCTATCATCCAAAACTTCAGCAATATAAATCCGATTTTAACCTTGAAAACGTCAATTCCCCCACTTGTATTAGATGTCACACCTCCCTGGACACTTTAGAACATCTCCTCCTATACTGCAACACACTTAACAATTACTTCCCCCCTAGACCTTTGGAAACGCCCAGCCGCGGCGACTAGTTTTTTGGGGAGGGGCAGGAGCAGGGGCAAGATATATATATATATATATATATATATATATATATATATATATATATATATATATATATATATTTCTTTTTTTTTATTAATATTTTTGTTTAAATATATATATATATATATATATATATATATGGGTCATTCCATGTTAAATCAGCAAGTGCCTCAGGATTGACCTCCTTATATTTTTGTAAAACTTTGAAGATAGGTTGTTAAACATCTGTAAAGAGGGTTAGGAAAGTATTAGAACTCAAAAGAAATGTTAGTGTTAATGTTTGTTTGCTACAGGAGCTGATGTGGATGGGTGTATTTTTCCGAAAAAAATGTTATGAAGCAAATTGTCAACATTAATGATCCATATATTTCAAAATATTAAAGATATAGTGCTGAAATTATGCATCCCTAAGTAATTTGTGGCATTAATTTCTAAAATCATAGTTTCAAGGACATCAGAAAGGTAATTGAGACACAGTGTGTTCCCAAACCTGGCCAAAAAGCTAAAAATGATTTTAAGCAAAACTCATTCAAAGAATTGAAATTGCGGAAATTGTGCCATCTAAAATTGGTATTTTTTTTTATGACCAAATTTTTGTGCATTCTGAAGGCATATATAATTTGAGAGTGTGGTTGGTAATTGATTCAATTCTACTAAGCACCATTGGGAAGAGCATCCTTTGTTTACCTTATAAACATACTTTTTAGTATGTTTATAAGGTAAGCAAAGGATACTCTTTCCAATGGTACATAAGAGAATGGAATCAATTACTAACCACACTCAAATTTTACCTTCAAAATGCATAAAAATTTGGTCATGGAAAAAAATGCCAGTTTTGGATGGCACTATCTCAGCAATTTCAATTGTTTGAATGAATTTTGACTTAAAAATAGTAAATTTTGGTACTAATGAATATATTTATTATGCTTATCTGTAGCTAGAGCTGACCTTTGAAAATGACCAACACTTCCTAGAAATAGCTTCAATATCACTTAATGATCTTTAAGTAAATATTTACTTCCTTTTAAAAAGCTCCTGTTTATGAATGAAACATGGTGCAGTTTTTAGTTTTTCATATGGAATATCTTCACTTACAATGCACTGCATTATCTGTCATCACTGTTTGTAAATTATCCGTAAAGCAAAATTATAAGAATAAAACTACATTTATTAAAAAGTTTCTTTAAGATCCTTAGTGATTATACTTGTAAACTGATACAGTATTCTTTTTTTACTGTGTAATGGATGATAGACAAAAAGACTACTCCATGAATGGACAGAGGAAAACATATGTTGGATAATAAGAGTTTCTGGACTGGCAAATTTCATTTCCAGTCCTATATAATGTGTGTTTTTTGTGTTTGTATGTGTGCATTAAAAGCATGTCTATTTTTCTATTTTTTTAATACAGGAGTGAGGAAATTGGCTTCAACATGGCCAGTCAGGAAGGAATATATCTAGTGAGATATTGGCTTTGACTTCAAGAAATTATTCATTCATTTGGAATCAAAATACTTATTTTTACTATATGGCACATTGATCTTACATTTTTTTTATTCAAATCTTTAGAATTAGAAATGGAATAAGTCACATGAGACTATCAAAGAATGTCCCTTCACAATTCTCAATACATACAATTTTAAAAAAAGACCACCAAAAAAATTTTTAATGCACAACTCCCAACAAAGTAAAACAGGTATTTTTTATACAAACAATATTGTCCTTTCCCAGCTCTAAATGCATGCAATTTTTAGTTTGAAAGAGAGTAGAACAAAAATATTTACAAAATCCCACCACAGGTATCAACTCCCAATATTGTAAACCATATATTTTTTTTTTTACATACTACACCTAAAATTAATATAAGAAATAAATAAAACAAGTACAGTACAAAGAAAATAATGCATGTTAACTATATAAAACTCTGATCATTCATATAGCTACTTATCTAAACTGTTTTAAAAGTTGAAAGTGAATAGAAGTCAACATATCCTGAACAAACTATTGAGTTAACTAACTACTATTATTTTTAATGTTTTTTGAAAACCAGATATTATACTTTTTGAATTTTTATTTTCTTAATATCACCTCTTGTTCTCACATCATGTTTCTGACATGTAGAACTTATGGTTAGTAAAGAAATGTTTTCTAAATTTTACTTTCCATTTTGAAACCTCAGGTTCCCCAGTAATGGAGTTTAATTCATAAAAAATTAAATGACAAGATAATTTTTTCAAACACACCTAACTTAGTCAATCAACTAAAATATCTGGACATCCTTGTTATAAGAGGAATTTAAAAAGTTTTATTTTCTTCAGAATTGATTTACTTTTAATTATCATCAGGGTTATGGTTATCAATAATTTTGCATGTTATGTGATGATATTCAGTAGGCTATTAAGAATAATTATTTACTGGGTTAAATTAAATTACAGAAGATTAAAAGGGATTTAAACACAATTAGTAATCTGCAGTGCTAATATGGTACCTTAAACTGGTAATAGTTTTTATTAATAAATTAAGCAGACAAAGACATGCCATTGTCATTAATCAAACTGAAATTTAAGTATATTTGGAATAAGCACCATATAAAATACTTTAAAGTAAAGAATACTCATTTATAAAATATTCAAAATTAGCTCAACATGCATTATAGACAGATAGTTTAAAACTTGGAAGTCAAATAATCGTAGTTTATATATATATATATATATATATATATATATATATATATATATATATATATATATATATATATATATATATATATATATATATATATATATATATATATATATATATATATATATATATGTGAAATAAATTTGCTGCCTCTAAAAATTAATCTCTCTTGCTCAAATTTTTAAATCTTTTTGTAACTTCTATAAGATGAAATAGTCAACTTCAAAACATTAAAAAAGTTATGAAGCAAGTCTGACTAACAGTGTCAAACTTTCAGACAGAAACAAATGTGACTCCAAAGAATCTGACCCACACACACACTTTGACTCTTATTTCAAATACTGGAAATAAAAAAAATAACTTCTTTCCAAAAGCTTGGATTTTATGTAATTTTCTGAAAATCATCCTATCATTGTTAAATTTTTAGCTATTAATAAAACAAAGATTTTGAGATACTTTAATTTTGTTAGTAAATTTTTTTAAAGTTAAGGTACCAGAATTATATATTTATAATAAATTATATGGGCCTAGACCAGGGTTGGCCAACACACTTGGTGCAGTGCAGTGTGACATACAGATTCAGTGACTCATTGTTGTGCTCATTGAAATATAGAGGTGCAGCACAGTGCAAAAATATGGTATTTGGTGGAGTGGGTGATTGTTTAGATAAAGGGCCTCACCTCCGATTTTCAAATTTTTTTCCACAGTACACTGTAAATATATTAAAATTAAAGATAAACTTAGAATTAAAACTGTAAAACACCTATAACCAGATTTATTGAGGTAGCAACTTTCACATTTTCAGTAGGTTATATTAAATGTAAAAATTTTGCTGTTTTTCTTAAAAAATCAGATTTTAGCTATTTTCCCTAAGCCTTACACAATCTAACCTAGAGCAACTTAACTTGTTTTCAGGTGAAAATTCTAGAATCAACAGACTAAAAAGTGACATCCCTATGTGCACTTGAGCGCCATCATAACCTACTTATCCCTGTGGTAACTTTAGGTTAAGTTAGGTTAGGCTAAGTTTGGTTACATTTAGGTTAGGCTAAGTTTTTTAAGAAAAACAGCAAAATTTTAGCTTTAATATAACAAATATGAAAAGTTGCTACCTCAATTAATCTTATTATAAGGGTTTTACAGGCTTAATTTTATCTTTAATTTTAATACATTTGTAGTGTTATGGAAAAAAGCTTTGAAAATCAGAAGTGTGGCCCTTTATCTAAACATTTACCTTGCAGTGCATGGTGTGCATACTCTGGTGCAGTGCACAAAACTCCATTGCTCAGCCAACCCTAGACTAGATTAAAGATACTTCCAATTATCACCAAGCTTACACAAAAGTATTATATATATATATATATATATATATATATATATATATATATATATATATATATATAGTTTATATATATATATTTTTATATATATTTATTAAAAATGTATGTGACATTTCAATAACCGCGCTCTACAGACATCTGCATTAAATTGACATCTGCATCCGCATACCAAATCTCTGGAAACATCCGCATTCCACACTTAAAAAACACCCACAGACACACTTTTGTAGATGCGCATGTTATATATATATATATATATATATATATATATATATATATATATATATATATATATATATTTATATATATATATATATATATATATACTTCAATAAGTTTTTTTTTTTTTAATTTTATCTTTGCTATTTATTTGTAATGAAAAGCCGATTTTGTTTTAAAATTTATAAAGTAATTCAAATAATTATGTTGTTGCAGTGTTGCAAGTGAACAATTATTTAGCTTAGCTGGTGTCATTTACGACAAGAAGCGTATGCGACTTCTGGGCGAGAAGGCAGAAAAACCTTTATTTTTAAAGCATAATTTACCTCATATAAATTTTGAGTATTAGAAATTATGACTTCAAAGTTAAGAGCATAATTTTTGTAAGCCACTTTCTGATGGGTGGAGGTTGGGGAAAGTGGATGGTGGAATGCAAAGCGAGTTGGGTCTTAGTCCAGCATCCTGGAAACTTTCAACTTCATTGAAAGGCCAAAACTTGAGATATATATATATATATATATATATATATATATATATATATATATATATATATATATATATATATATATATATATATATATATATATATATATATATATATATATAATTTTGTGCTGACATCCACATCCGCGAGGATGTGACATTAACTCCGCATCCGCGGATGTAAAAAATCTCACATCCGCATCTGCGGAAAGTCACAAACACGCATCTGCGGATGTCAAAAATTTGACATCCGATATATATATATATATATATATATATATATATATATATATATATATATATATATATATATATATATATATATATATATATATTGGTAATACTGTAGACAGCGACCCACACATTTTGAGACCGAAAATTTTCTAAAAAAAAATTCTAAGTTCAGAAAAGTTAAGTTAAGTTAGGTTTTTTAATAAAATTGTTTAGTGGCAAGCTTCTGGCATAATTCCAGAAGCTTGCCACTATGGCATAATTCCAGAAGCTTGCCACTAAAGAATTTTCTTAAAAAATTTAACTTTTCTGAACTTAGAAATTTTTTTGAACAGAAAATTTTTGGTCTCAAAATGTGTGGGTCGCTGTCTACAGTATTACCATATATATATATATATATATATATATATATATCAAGTATATATAATATATATATATATATATATATATATATATATATATATATATATATATATATATATATATATCAGGTCTATATGAGCAAGAATTGCTGATGGAAAAGTTCTATTTCCACCACTTCCCATCTCATTGGAGAGAGAGAGAGAGAGAGAGAGAGAGAGAGAGAGAGAGAGAGAGAGAGAGAGAGAGAGAGAGAGAGAGAGAGAGAGAGAGAGAGAGAGAGAGAGAGAGATAGAGATAGAGATAGAGATAGAGATAGAGATAGAGATAGAGATAGAGAGAGAGAGAGAGAGAGAGAGAGAGAGAGAGAGAGAGAGAGAGAGAGAGAGAGAGAGAGAGAGAGAGAGAGAGAGAGAGAGAGAGAGAGAGAGAGAGAGAGAGAGAGAGAGAGAGAGAGAGAGAGAGAGAGAGAGAGAGAGAGAGAGAGAGAGAGAGAGAGAGAGAGAGAGAGAGAGAGAGAGAGAGAGAGAGAGAGAGAGAGAGAGAGAGAGAGAGAGAGAGAGAGAGAGAGAGAGAGAGAGAGAGAGAGAGAGAGAGAGAGAGAGAGAGAGAGAGAGAGAGAGAGAGAGAGAGAGAGAGAGAGAGAGAGAGAGAGAGAAAGAGAGAGAGAGAGAGAGAGAGAGAGACTTACAAATCCTAAACCAACATAGCTTAATATTAAAAAAATCAATTTTCTCATCCTTTATCATAAAAACAATTTATATTAAGTAATCAAATAACTTCCTTTTATATTCACTAACCCATTGCAGCAATTTCATTACAATGCATTTCTATGTTATTTTGAGTTATATACAAATAGGGAATCATTAGCTTATTGATTACTAATACCATAATTTCTAATTAAAAATTCAAATACTGGTCAAGAATAGGCCTAGAAGCTGGTGAATAATGGAAGGCTTAACTATCATTTAAATTATTTAGCTACATTGAAGAATAACCTAAAGTACCTTACCTTTTTAACAGTTTTTGTCTTTCATTCACTCACTATATTTAGAAATGTTTTCTGGTTCACTATCTTTAATATACGATTCGCTGAGGCGACAATACATAGCGCCATATTTCCACACTGAAAGTTGCAAATCAACGCTCGCATAAATATTGGAGGGAAAATTTTAACAACAATTTTTTTTTTTACTTATATTATGTATGATGCTTTAAAAACATATATATTTTTTACTTTTAAAATATTTTAGCATTATTTCGTAATAAATTTTTAAGATATATTCCTTAATAAGTAAAACCGATCAACTTTATTAAAAACTGTTAGAACCCTTTCGTTCGTATGGAACCCTTTGGCATCGTGGAGAACCATAACACTATGTGAGAAACCCTTTTTCATCGTGAAGAACCCTCTGGTTCTACTTAGAACCCATTGGTTCTAAGTGGAACCCATTAGAACCTTTTTTTCTAAGAGTGTAGGTCTAAATTTAGGATAATCCTTTTTGTAACCCGGGGCGATTTAAGCCTAATTCCAGGTCAAAATATATTTCAAACTGACCTTTTTCTGTAAAATGTGGTGCAATAACTACATTAGGCCTAAATTTAGGCCTAAATTTAGGATAATCCTTTTTGTAGACGGGCTAATTTAATCCTAATACCAGGTCAAAAGGTATTTCACGTATAGACAAGAATCATTGTTATTATTATTTTTATAAATATATTTCCAACTGAAACATGCTGGATCGGTAAGATCCTTTAAGCAGGTAAAAAGGAAATGTTTTCCTTACTTGTGATTGGTCGGGTAATCCTTATCTCTATATGACCTCGTATGTGATTAGTCGAGAATTATTTTATCGTCTTTTGAAAATTAACTTTGTTCTTTAAACTTGTATTTGAGCAGGTGTGTGTTTTATTATCTTTTAGACCCAAACTCATTTTAAAATCATAGTCATTTTAGCTGTTAAGCGGTGCACAAGTTATCTGATTTGTATTAAAAGTGTTTTATTTTTACTAAGTGTATATCATATTTATAATAAATACTACATTGAGGAATAATTATTAATTTCACTAGAATAGATAATAATTAATCCACTAACAAGTTAACCACCAGGGCTCAGCATGAGCCCCACCCGCAAAGGCAGCCAACCCCGCACCCGCTGGTGCATCCCGCCGCGTCCCCGCCCGCCGCGTCCCCGCCCGCCGCGTGCGCCCGCAGGCGCAATATTTCCGCGTTCCCGCCCGCCGCGTGCGCCCGCAGGCGCAATATTCCCGCGCGAATTATTATTTAGAACACGCATACACACACACACACACACACACACACACACACACACACACACACACACACACACACACACACACACACACACACACACACACACACACACACATATAACATATAATTTATTAAAACATTTTATTTTTATTTTAATATTATACTTAGTGTTATTTACTTCATGTTAATTGTTATTATTATTTAGAACACACATACACAAACACGCACACATACACACACACACACTCACACGCACACTCACTTGCACATATAGCGTATAATTTATTAAAACATTTTATTTTTATTTTATTATTATACTTAGTGTTATTTACTTCATGCCAATTGTTATTATTATTTAGAACACACATACACAAACACGCACACACACACACACACGCACACTCACTTGCACATATAGCGTATAATTTATTAAAACATTTTATTTTTATTTTATTATTATACTTAGTGTTATTTACTTCATGCCTATTGTTATTATTATTTAGAACACACATGCACACACTCACACACACATACACACACACACACATACGCACCCACCCACTCGATATTTTGATCCCTCAACTTTGATGCCTCAGCTTTTGATGCCTCAACTTTGATGTCTCAGTTTTGATGCCCCAACTTTGATGCCTCAGCTTTTATTGCCTCAGCTTTGATACCTCAGCTTTTGATGCCTCAGCTTTGATGCCTCAACTTTAATAACTTAGCTTTGGTACCTCTGCTTTAGTGGTTCATCTTTGATGACTCATCTTTGATGGCGTCATCTTTGATACCACCTATATTGATGATTCAGCTTATAAGCAGTTACACTTACCATAGACACTTACACTTACACTTATACACACATACACTATATCTCTTATTCACACATACACACATACACATAGACACTTACGTTCACCCATAGACACTTACACTCACCCACACACACACAAATATATATATATATATATATATATATATATATATATATATATATATATATATATATATATATATATATATATATATATATATATATATATATTTCATTCGCGCGGGAATATTGCGCCTGCGGGCGCACGCGGCGGGCGGGAACGCGGAAATATTGCGCCTGCGGGCGCACGCGGCGGGCGGGGACGCGGCGGGATGCACCAGCGGGTGCGGGGTTGGCTGCCTTTGCGGGTGGGGCTCATGCTGAGCCCTGGTGGTTAGCTTATGAACTAGTGAATTAATTATTATCTATTCTAGTGAAATTAATAATTATTCCTCAATGTAAGTATTTATTATAAATATGATATACACTTAGTAAAAATAAAACACTTTTAATACAAATCAGATAACTTGTGCACCGCTTAACAGCTAAAATGACTATGATTTTAAATGAGTTTGGGTCTAAAAGATAATAAAACACACACCTGCTCAAATACAAGTTTAAAGAACAAAGTTAATTTTCAAAAGACGATAAATAATTCTCGACCAATCACATACGAGGTCATATAGAGATAAGGATTACCCGACCAATCACAAGTAAGGAAAACATTTCCTTTTTACCTGCTTAAAGGATCTTACCGATCCAGCATGTTTCAGTTGGAAATATATTTATAAAATAATAATAACAATGATTCTTGTCTATACGGGAATTACCTTTTGACCTGGTATTAGGATTAAATTAGCCCATCTACAAATAGGCTTATCCACAATTTAAGCTTAATTTAGGCCTAAATGTAGTTATTGCACCACATTTTACAGAAAAAGGTCAGTTTGAAATATATTTTGACCTGGAATTAGGCTTAAATCGCCCCGGGTTACAAAAAGGATTATCCTAAATTTAGACCTAAAGTAGTTATTTCAACACATTTTACAGAGAGAGAGGTCAGTTTCGTATCTGTAAGGAGTGCGGGTAGTTGTGTTTTCTCGTGATGGATTGTCAATGTACATAGATAATAATAATAATAAAGAAAACCCGAATTATTTAAAAAACTTTGAAATATTTTTAGTTAACATCGAGTGAATAATATAAATGTAAGTGAATAATTGTTATTTTTAAATAAAAACTTAGAATGATTTTAATAAAATACATGTTATGTTAGAAGAGAAGAACTTATTTTGTTATTTTTATACTTATTACATGGCTAAAGATGATGTAAAGCAGTTAGTCAAGAGAACAAAACGTGGCATAGCTTGGTGTAGAGGGGTGCTGGGGGCTGACCTTACTGATTTATTGCTTTAAGGTACGTAAATATATGTTTTTAATAAAATTTCATAAAATTTTAGTAAAAGTTATTTTAAAACTTGATAGTTATAAAATTTATAAACAAAAAGTATTAACAGTTAATAATAAATTCTTTGTTCAAAGATAATGTTTGATTTATTATAGAAGTTTTAAGAAACTTTGAAATAATTTTAGTTATATTTGAATGAGTAATATAAATGTACGTGTTTAATTAAAACATAAAATGTTTTAATAAATTATACGTTATATGTGTAAGTGAGTGTGCGTGGGTGTGTGTGTGTGTGTGCGAAATGTGTGTGTGTAAGTAAATCTGTGTGTGTAAATCTGTGTGTGAGTGTAAGTAAATCTGTGTGAGTGTAAGTAAATCTGTGTGAGTGTAAGTAAATCTGTGTGTGAGTGTAAGTGTAAATGTAAGTGTCTATGGACAAATGTAAGTGTTATAGTGAATGTGTGTAAGTATCATAGTGAATGTGTGTATAAGTGTAAGTGTGTGTGTGTGTGTGTGTGTGACCGCATGTGTATAAGTGTAAATGTAAGTGTCTATGGGTAATAAGTGTCATATGTGTGTGTGTGTGTGTGTGTGTGTGTGTGTGTGTGTGTGTGTGTGTGTGTGTGTGTGTGTGTGTGTGTGTGTGTGTGTGTGTGTGTGTGTGTGTGTGTGTGTGTGTGTGTGTATGTGTGTTCTAAATAATAATAACAATAGGCATGAAGTAAATAACACTAAGTATAATAAAAATAATAAAAATAAAATAATAAAATAATAAAAATAATAATAAAAATAAATAAAAATAATAATAAAAATAAATAAAAGAAAACATAATGTTAATAAATATATGAGTTAAAGCAGTAAAGCAGAGAGTTAAAACAGTAAAGCAGAGAGTTAAAACAGTAAAGCAAAAGTTAAAGCAGTAAAGCAGAAAGTTAAAGCAGTAAAGCAGAAAGTTAAAGCAGTAAAACATGAGTTAAAGCAGTAAAGCAGAAAGTTAAAGCAGTAAAGCAGTAAAACAAAAGCATACTAATCCCTTAGGTGTTAGGTAATAACACCTCTATTGATTTACTGCTTTACTGCTTTAAGGGTTGTAAAGTATATGTTTTTAATAAAATTTCGTACAATTTTATTAAAATAAAATGTTTATATGGGCGAAACTCTGTGTGTTTTTATTCTTACATTACAAATTAAAAATAAAAAAGTATTAAAACAAAAATAAAAATAGAAATAATAAATAAAAAGTATTAAAACAAAATAAAAAATATAAAAGAAAACATAATGTTAATAAATATATGAGTTAAAGCAGTAAAGCAGAGAGTTAAAGCAGTAAAACATATGAGTTAAAGCAGTAAAACATGAGTTAAAGCAGTAAAGCAGAAAGTTAAAGCAGTAAAACATGAGTTAAAGCAGTAAAGCAGAAAGTTAAAGCAGTAAAGCAGTAAACAAAAGACTAATCCCCTAGGTGTTAGGTAACACTTCTATTGTTTTACTGCTTTACATCATATTTAGTATGTAAAGTATAAGGTTTTTAATAAAATTTCGTGCAAAATTGTAGCAAAATAAAATGTTTATATAACTGAAACTCTGTGTGTTTTTATTCTTATTACAAATTAAAAATAAAAAGTATTAAAACAAAATAAAAATAGAAATAATAATAAAAGTATTAAAACAAAATAAAAAATATAAAAGAAAACATAATGTTAATAAATATATGAGTTAAAGCAGTAAAGCAGAGAGTTAAAACAGTAAAGCAGAGTTAATGCAATAAAACATGAGTTAAAGCAGTAAAGCAGAAAGTTAAAGGCAAACATGAGTTAAAGCAGTAAAGAAGAAAGTTGAGTTAAAGCAGTAAAACAAAGGCATACTAACCCCCTAGGTGTTAGGTAATAACACCTCTATTGTTTTACTGCTTTACTGTTTTAAGGTATGAAAGTATATGTTTTAATAAAATTTCTGTACAATTGTAGTAAAAATGAATGTTTTATATATCAGACACTCTGAATTTTTTCTTCTTACATACAATTTTTAAAAATTTATAAATTAAAAAGTATTAAGTAGAAAGTATTAAGTAAAAATAATGTTAATAAATATATGTGTTAAATAATAGGTCTGTAATGAGTTACAGTTTTAGGTTCGCGAAAATGTTTTTAATAAAAATGTTTAAGTATGAAATAAAAATGAATGACTCGTAGTATATTTGAAACGAAATTCTTTGAAATGTTTAAGTATGAAATAAAAATGAATGACTTATAGTATATATATTTCATTCATAAGGCGGTCGCACCTGTGGGTGCACCTCCATCCTTTGCGGGGAGGGGGCTTGCTGCGCCCTGGTGGGCAGCTTATGAACTTGGGAAGACATTAATATTAACTCTGTTCTATGATGTGGGAAGAGATGAGCCATCAAAGGTGATTTCATCAAAGATGAATCATCAATATAGATGGTATCAAAGATGACGTCATCAAAGATGAGTCATCAAAGATGAACCTTCAGAAGTTGAGGCATCAATGCTGAGACATTAATGCTGAGGCATCAATGCTGAGGCATCAATGCTGAGGCATTAATGCTGAGGCATCAAAATATCGAGTGTGTGAGTGTAAGTGTAAGTGTACCTGTGTGGGTGTGAGTGTAAGTGTATATGGCTTTAAATGTAGTGTCTATGGAGAGTGTAAGGGCAAGTGTTATAAAAATACTAACTCATAGTAGGAAGCATTCTAGCAGATTGTAATATACACCAATCGATTCCTCATACCTTATTACCTAGGGGTAGACACCTATATTGGGTATTC
This sequence comes from Trachelipus rathkii, assembly GCA_015478945.1. Classification (NCBI taxonomy): domain Eukaryota; kingdom Metazoa; phylum Arthropoda; class Malacostraca; order Isopoda; family Trachelipodidae; genus Trachelipus; species Trachelipus rathkii. The sequence goes on from JABUQX010056819.1 coordinate 17,234, forward strand.
TAGGCTCAGGGAGGCTAGAAAAGGTTTGAAAAAAGTGGCACTCAGCTGGCACCATGTGGCACTCACTTGGCAACCATGTGGCACTCACTTGGCACTCATTGGCACTCATACTTGGCACTTATTGGCACTCATTGGCACTCACTTGGCACTCACCTGGCACTCACCTGGCACTCATCTAATACTCATAGAACACTAATAGAACATCACTAGATACTCCTTACGGTGATTGGGAACCATCAAAGCCATCAAGTTAGCGTGGGTCAAAAA